>JACDJE010000866.1:26377-40573 GCA_016647715.1 Pavo muticus
CCACCGTGCCCACTACCACGTCCCCAAGTGCCCCATCCCCACAGTTCTGAACACCTCCAGGGACGGTGACCCCCCCACCTCCCCATGCAGCCCACGCCGATGCATCACAGCTCTTTTTGGGAAGAAACGTTCCCTAATCTCCAACCTGACCCCCCCAGGAGCAACGTGAGGCCATCCCCTCTCATCCCAATGATGTTCCCTGGGAGCTGAAGCCGACCCCCCCTCACCACAGCGTCCTTCCAGCAGCTGTAGGGAGCGATGGGCTCTCCCCAGAGCTGCCTATGGGGCAGTGTTATGGGGCTGAGGCTGGGTGGGCTCAAATCTCCCCTCCGACCCAAACCTTCCTGTGCCTCTGGGATCCCATCAGACCCTCCCGCCCCTCTTGGACCACACATCCCCCCCCACAGGTGATCCCATCACACCTCCCTCCTCGCAGCAGAGGTATTTGGAGCAAAGGACCTTCCAAGGTCCCATCCGACTCATTGCTGCCCAGAGAGGCTGTGGGTGCCCCGTCCATCCCTGGAGGTGTTGAAGGGCAGGTTGGACGGGGCCCTGGGCAGCCCGGTTTGGTATGAAATGCGGAGGTTGGTGGCCCTGCCTGTGGTGGGGGGGTTGGAGTTTCATCATCCTTGGGGTCTCTTCCAACCCGGGCCATTCTGTGATGATGTGACTCCATCAATTCTGCAACGCTACGATTCGAAACCCATTTTGGGAGGGGGGCGGGGGGGGCTGCGACCCAGAGCTGCTTTTTGGAAGCGCTGAGGACCCCCGCAGTGCTTTCGGGAGCACATGAGGGCCGTGGGGCACAGCTGCACCAATTAATGCGGGCAGCAATGGGGCAATGAGCCGAGCACCGCACACCTGAACCGCTGCACGGGCACCAGGAAGGCTCATTAGGGGCCGGGCAGGAGCAGCTGGGCCAGCAGCCCCCAGGGCTGCACCCATCCGTCACGCTCCGCTCCACGGGGCAATTAAACGGCGCCGAGCTGACGAGGGCGGATCCAAAGGGTTTGGATGAGGAGTCATTAAAAGGGGTGCCCAGCGATGGGTCGGGGCTATCACGGGGAGACGGGGCTGCTGTGCACCTGGGGCTCAGAAGGAGCAGCTCTGTGGGGACACGCGGCCATGCATGGCAATGGTGACGTGGGGACGGTGGTGGTGATGGGGGGACAGAGCTGGTGACAGGGGGACACACGGACACAGCACAGTGCTGGTGGCGTGGGGACAGAGCTGGTGACATGGGGACACACGGACACAGCACAGTGCTGGTGACATGGGGACACNCTATCCTATCCTATCCTGCCCTGCTCTATTCTGTTCAGATTTATCCTATCATCTTATTCTGATCTATCCTATCCTATCCTATCCTATCCTATCCTATCCTATCCTATCCTATCCTATCCTATCCTATCCTATCCTATCCTATCCTATCCTGCCCTGCTCTATGCTGTTCAGATTTATTCTATCTTGTTCTGATCTATCTTATTCTGCTCTGTTCTATTCTGTTCCATCCTGATCTGTTCTATCCTGCTCTATCTTATTCTGATCTATTCTGTTCTATCCCATTCTATTCTGTTTTGTTCTGTCCTATCCTGCTCTGTTCTACCTTGTTCTGTTCTATCCTGTTCTGTTCTATCCTGTTCTATTCTATTCTGTTCTATCCTGTTCCGTTCTATCCTGTTCTATTCTATCCTGTTCTATCCTGTTCTGTTCTATCCTGTTTAGATCTGTTCTGTTTGGTTCTATTCTGTCCTGACCCACTCCGTTCTGTTCTATCCTGTTCTGATCCATCCTCTTCTATTCTGTTCTGTTCTGATGTATTCTGTGCTGTGCTATCCTGCTCTGTTCTATCCTGTTCCGTTCTATCTTATTCTAATCTGTTCTATTCTGTTCTATCTTGTTCTGTTCTATACTGTTCTATCATGCTCTATTCTATCCTGTTCTAACCTGCTGTTCTATCCTGTTCTGTTCTATCTTATTCCCATCTATTCCGTTCTATCCCGTTCTATTCTGTTTTGTTCCGTTCTCTCCTGCTCTGTTCTAACCTGTTCTTACCTATTCCGTTCTGCTCTATCCTACACTGTTCTATCCCGTTCTCTTCTGCTCTCTTCTCTCCTTCTCTGCTCCCTCCAGCCCTGTTCCCTCCCAGCTGCCAGCTCTCCCATAGGAAATCCCATAGGGATCCATCCCGGGGACACCGTGCCACCCCCCCCCCCANGTGGTTCTGTAATCTTTAAGGACCCTTCCAACCCAGCCGTGCTGTGCTTCCACAGCTCTGAAGGACCCTTCCAACCCAACCCAACCGTTCCGTGGCTCCATGATCTTTAAGGACCCTTCCAACCCAGCCGTGCTGTGCTTCTATGACTCTAAAGGACCCTTCCAACCTAACCATTCCACAGCTCTATGATCTTTAAGGACCTTCCCAACATCACCATTCTGTGGTTCTGTGGCTTCGTAATCTTTAAGGACCCTTCCAACCCAGCAGTGCTGTGCTTCTACAGCTCTAAAGGACCCTTACAACCCAACTCAACCATTCCATGGCTCTATGATCTTTAAGGAGCTTCCTAACACAACCATTCTGTGGTTCTGTGATCTTTAAGGACCCTCCTAACACCACCATTCTGTGGTTCTGTGATCTTTAAGGACCCTCCTAACATCACCATTCTGTGGTTCTGTGGTTCTGTAACCTTTAAGGACCCTCCTAACACCACCATTCTGTGGTTCTGTGGTTCTCTAATCTTTAAGGACCCTTCCAATCCAACTGTGCTGTGCTTCTACGACTCTAAAGGATCCTTCCAACCCAACTCAACCATTCCACAGCTCTATGATCTTTAAGGAGCTTCCTAACACAACCATTCTGTGGTTCTGTGATCTGTAAAGACCCTTCCAACCCAACCATCCTATGGTTCTATGATCTTTAAGGACCCTCCCAACCCAGCCGTGCTGCGCTTCTATGATTCTAAAGGACCCTTCAAACCAAACCCAACCATTTCATGGCTTTATGATCTTTAAGGACCCTCCCAACACCACCATTCTGTGGTTCTGTGACCTTTAAGGACCCTTCCAACCCAACCATCCCGTGATGCTATGATCTTCAAGAACTCTCCCAACCTAACACTTCCATGGCTCTGTGATCTTCAAGGACTCTTCCAACTGAATCTATTCTGTGGTTCTACAGTTCTAAAGAACCCTTCCAACCCAACCCAACCCAACCCAACCCAACCATCCCACAGCTCTATGACCTTCAAGGACCCTCTCAATTCAACCCATTCCACGGCTCTACAATCTCTAAGGACCCTTCCAATCCAACCATTCTGTGGTTCTGTGATATTTAAGGACCCTTCCAACCCAACTCAACCATCTCATGGCTCTATGATCTGTAAAGACCCTTCCAATCCAACCATTCTGTGGTTCTATGATCTTTAAGGACCCTTCCAATCCAACCATACTGTGGTTCTATGATCTTTAAGATCACTTCCAACCCAACCCAGTCCAAGGCTCTGTGATCTTTAAGGACACTTCCAACCCAACCATTCTGTGGTTCCACAATTCTAAAGGACCCTTCCAACCCAACTCAACCATCTCATGGCTCTATGATCTGTAAGGACCCTTCCAATCCAACCATTCCATGGTTCTATGATCTTTAATGTCCCTTCCAACTCATTTCATGGCTCTATGATCTTTAAGGACCCTTCCAATCCAACCATTCTGTGGTTCCACAGTTCTAAAGGACTTACTTCTTCAACCCAATCCAACCATCCCATGGCTTTAGGATCCTTAAGGACCCTCCTAATCCAACGATCCCATGATTTTATGATCTATAAGGACCCTTCAATCCAACCGTTCTGTGGTTCAACAGTTCTGAAGGACTGATCCAACCCAATTCAACCATCTCATGGCTCTATGATCTGTAAGGACCCTTCCAATCCAACCCGACCATTCCAACTCAACCACCTCATGGCTCTGCGATCTGTAAGGACCCTTCCAATCCAACCCAACCATTCCAACTCAACCATCTCATGGCTCTGCGATCTGTAAGGACCCTTCCAATCCAACCCAACCATTCCAACTCAACCATCTCATGGCCCTGTGATCTGTAAGGACCCTTCCAATCCAACCCGACCATTCCAACTCAACCACCTCATGGCTCTACGATCTGTGAGGACCCTTCCAATCCAACCCGACCATTCCAACTCAACCACCTCATGGCTCTGCGATCTGTAAGGACCCTTCCAATCCAACCATTCTGTGGTTCTATGATCGTTAATGTCCCTTCCAACCCCACTCATTTCACGGCTCTACAATCTTGAAGGACCCTTCCAATCCAACCCAACCATTCTGTGCTTCCACAATTCTAAAGGACCTTTCCAACCCAATCCAACCATCCCACGGCTCTCTGATCTTCCAGGACCCCTCCAACCCAACCACCCCACGGTTCCATCACCTATAAGACCCCTCCCAGCCCAACCCTTTCTACATTACCATGGTTCTACGCTGCAGATGGATACCAAAAGCAAACACGACGCAGCAGCGCAGCACAGGACGGCCCCATGCCGCGGCTGTGTGCGTCCCAGCATCACATCTACGAGCACCAACCGTCCCAGCGCCGCGCAGCCAGAAGACAAAGCGTGGGCACAGCACCTCTCCTCCCCCCCCCATCCCCCCCCATCCGGAGGCATCAGCTGAAGCCAGCAGCTGGCGGATTCAATGCACACAAAAGGCCGCCGCTCCCCAGGCGCCTGTAATTGAGATGCAGAACCGCCGCCGCCTCCCCGGGGTCGTGGGACAGAGTCAGGCCAGGAAAACAAATCGGAGGAGCGCAACAATGGCACCGTGGCCAGGAGCAGCCCGGGAGCATCGGCTCCGCACCCCACTGGTTTCTAAGCCCTCGCTCCACTGTCCTGTACCCTCTGTACGCAGCTGAATCCCAACTCAGCCCCTTCCCACAAAATCTGACCCCGCTTTGCCCAACCCAACAACCCAACATTGCTGCCTCGATGCCCCAGCTGGCAGCTCCTGGAGGACGGGGTCCAAAGGGAGGTGCTTCATGACATGCAATGTTGTGGGCACAAGGACAGGGTCAGGACTGGGCTGAGGGCACAAGGATGGGGTCAGGACGGGGTTCAGGGCACAAGGATGGGGTCAGGATGGGGCTCAGGGCACAAGGATGGAGCTAGGGGCACAAGGACAGAGTCAGGACAGTGCTCGGGGCACAAGGACGGGGTCAGAACAGGGCTCAGGGCACGAAGATAGGGCTCAGGGCACAAGGACAGGGTCAGAACGGGTCCTGGGGAAAAAGGATGGGGCTCGGGGCACAAGGATGGGGCTCAAGGCACAAGGATGGGGTCAGGATGGGGCTCAGGGCACAAGGACGGGGTCAGGATGGGGCTCGGGGCACAATGATGGGGCTCAAGGCATAAGGATGGGGTCAGGATGGGGTTTGGGGCACAAGGATGGGGCTCAAGGCATAAGGACGGGGTCAGGATGGGGCTCAAGGCATAAGGATGGGGTCAGGATGGGGTTTGGGGCACAAGGATGGGGCTCAGGGCACAAGGATGGGGCTCGGGGCACAAGGACAGAGTCAGGACAGTGCTTGGGGCACAAGGATGGGGTTTGGAGCACAAGGACAGGGTGAGAACAGGGCTCAGGGCACAAGGACAGGGTCAGTTCAGGGCTGAGGGCACAAGGGTGGGGTTTGGGGCACAAGAACAGGCTCAGGATGGGGCTGAGGGCACAAGGATTGAGTTTGGGGCACAAGGACAGGGTCAGGACCGGGCTGAGAGCACAAGGATGGGGTTTGGGGCACAAGGACAGGGTCAGGACCGGGCTGAGGGCACAAGGATTGAGTTTGGGGCACAAGGACAGGGTCAGGACTGGGCTCAGGGCACAAGGATAGAGTTTGGAGCACAAGGACAGGGTCAGGACTGGGCTCAGGGCACAAGGACTGGGCTGAGGGCACAAGGATGGGGCTGAGGGCACAAGGACAGGGTCTGGACGGGGCTGAGGGCACAAAGATGGGGTCAGGACAGGGCTGAGGGCACAAGGACGGGGTCAGGACGGGGCTGAGGGCACAAGGACAGGGCTGAGGGCACAAGGACAGGGTCAGGACGGGTCTCAGGGCACAAGGATGGTGCTGAGGGCTCAAGGACTGGGCTCAGGGCACAAGGACAGGGTCAGGACGGGGCTGAGGGCACAAGGATGGGGCTGAGGGCGCAAGGATGGGGTCAGGACTGGGCTGAGGGCACAAGGACAGGGCTGAGGGCACAAGGACAGGGTCAGGACTGNTTCAAGGCCAGGCTGGATGTGGCTCTGGGCAGCCTGGGCTGGTGGTTGGTGACAGGGGGTTGAAACTAG
The DNA here is from genome assembly GCA_016647715.1 of Pavo muticus. Lineage (NCBI taxonomy): Eukaryota > Metazoa > Chordata > Aves > Galliformes > Phasianidae > Pavo > Pavo muticus. Next base: position 32,732 of record JACDJE010000866.1, read on the forward strand.
ATGAGCATCGTGGTCCTTTTCAACCCAGGCCATTCTAGGATTCTAGGATTCTATGAAGATTTGGAGAAGCGCTGATCTGACAGTGGTGGAGGGCAGCTTCCCAGCCCCCAACCTGAAGCCCTTTTGTTTGGCACCTGCACCCCACAGCCCACGGGCACCGCCCAGGCCCACAAACCCCACGCAGCCAAAATTGTGCCGCAGGAGCCTGAAGGAGGAACGGGAGCTGCCAGTTGGCTCGAGTTACTTCAGCATCGTTAGCTCAGGCTGCGGCGGTAATTAATTTCAGATTCAGATCGCCGCGCTGAAAAACGAGCCCTCTCCAGGTCTTTAACCTCTGCTTTGGAATGCCCCATAAAACTGACTTCAGATGATCTCAAGCAGTGACTCAGCTCATAAAAAGCAGCAGCGGAGATAAAACGCACAGATCCCACATTGTACGCAGCATTACGGCCCATCAACGCCACTTCAGGCTCAAGCTGATGGTTGACTCCCAGCCAGAGCAGCTCCCCGGGGCTGGGCTGGTCCTCTGTGCAGGAAGGCTGTCCAACAACCCGCAGCAACCGTCCCATTTAGGGGTCACAAAAGCAGGGAGTGTGGTCACGGTGTGGGGCTGGAAGAGCCCCGGTTCAGCCAATGGAAGTCAGGCGGTTGGGAGAAAAATGCAGGGCACAAGGACAGGGTCAGTTCAGGGCTGAGGGCACAAGGATGGGGTTGAGGGCACAAGGACAGGGTCAGGACTGGGCTGAGGGCACAAGGATTGGGCTGAGGGCACAAGGACAGGGTCAGGACGGGGCTGAGGGCACAAGGATGGGGCTGAAGGCACAAGGACAGGGTCAGGACTGGGCTGAGGGCACAAGGACTGGGCTGAGGGCACAAGGACAGGGTCAGGACGGGGCTGAGGGCACAAGGACAGGGGGCTGAAGGCACAAGGACGGGGCTCGATCCGGTGGAGCACAGCGGCACGGAGCGGCGCGTCCCTGCAGTGCCGCCGTGCCGGCTGTCGGGGGAAGCAGCTGTTGTGGCTCACATTAAATCAGCTGCCAGCCCAAAAAGTGACCGCGCATCGCGGCTGCGCTGCCATCAATCTTCGGCCTCCAGCGGGTCCCACCTTCGGGGGATGATGCATTGTGTGGGAAAGCACCAAACGGCTGCGAATGGCACATCTGAGAGCCGGGGAGCAGCTCCAGGGATGAGCCGCTAATGACGGCCCCGACACAGAGATCAGCTGCGTTCTGCTGACTAAACGAGGCTGCACCCGCAGCACATCCATCAACACCCATCAGCACCGCTCCTGCTCCCCTTTTATCACTGCTGAGCAGTGAGAATGCAGCATCTCACCGCAGACAGCAAGGACACAGAGAATGCAAGGACATGAGACACGAGAGCAGGGATCTCTCTGCCTTTTATCCTTAGCTCTGCATTCTGCTTCTCACTCTACGGACTGGGCTGAGGGCACAAGGATTGGGCTGAGGGCACAAGGACAGGGTCAGGACGGGGCTGAGGGCACAAGGATGGGGCTGAGGGCACAAGGACAGGGTCAGGACTGGGCTGAGGGCACAAGGATGGGGCTGAGGGCACAAGGACAGGGTCGCCGCCTCCCCGGGGTCGTGGGACAGAGTCAGGCCAGGAAAACAAATCGGAGGAGCGCAACAATGGCACCGTGGCCAGGAGCAGCCCGGGAGCATCGGCTCCGCACCCCACTGGTTTCTAAGCCCTCGCTCCACTGTCCTGTACCCTCTGTACGCAGCTGAATCCCAACTCAGCCCCTTCCCACAAAATCTGACCCCGCTTTGCCCAACCCAACAACCCAACATTGCTGCCTCGATGCCCCAGCTGGCAGCTCCTGGAGGACGGGGTCCAAAGGGAGGTGCTTCATGACATGCAATGTTGTGGGCACAAGGACAGGGTCAGGACTGGGCTGAGGGCACAAGGATGGGGTCAGGACGGGGTTCAGGGCACAAGGATGGGGTCAGGATGGGGCTCAGGGCACAAGGATGGAGCTAGGGGCACAAGGACAGAGTCAGGACAGTGCTCGGGGCACAAGGACGGGGTCAGAACAGGGCTCAGGGCACGAAGATAGGGCTCAGGGCACAAGGACAGGGTCAGAACGGGTCCTGGGGAAAAAGGATGGGGCTCGGGGCACAAGGATGGGGCTCAAGGCACAAGNATGGGACCTTGGGGTCATACGGCCACAGCACAGTGCTGGTGACATGGGGACAGCAACGGGGACGTTGGGGTCATACGGCCACAGCACAGTGCCAGTGACATGGGGACAGCAACAGTAACATCGGAGACACACAGCCACAGCACAGTGCTGGTGACGTGGGGACAGAGCTGGTGACTGGGGGACACACGGACACAGCACAGTGCTGGTGGCGTGGGGACAGAGGTGGTGACAGGGGGACACACGGACGCAGCACAGTGCAGGTGACATGGGGACAGTGCTGGTGACATGGGGACAACACCAGAGACCTGGGGGACACACGGACACAGCGCAGTGCTGGTGACATGGGGACAACACCAGGGACCTGGGGGTCACACAGCCCCAGAGCAGTGCCAGGGACATGGGGACAGTGCTGGTGACATGGGGACAACACCAGGGACCTGGGAGACACGCGGCCACTGCACAGTGCTGGTGACACAGGGACAGTGCTGGTGACATGGGGACACTGCTGGTGACATGGGGACAACACCAGAGACCTGGGGCACACAAGGCCACTGCACAGTGCTGGTGACATGGGGACAACACCAGGGACCTGGGGGACACACAGCCCCAGCGCAGTGCCAGGGACATGGGGACACAGCTGGTGACATGGGGGCACACGGACACAGCACAGTGCTGGTGACGTGGGGACAGAGCTGGTGATGTGGGGACAACACCAGGTACCTGGGGGTCACACAGCCCCAGAGCAGTGCCAGGGACATGGGGACAGTGCTGGTGACATGAGGACAGTGCTGGTGACATGGGGACAACACCAGTAACATGGGGGACACCCAGACCCAGCACAGTGCCAGGGACATGGGGACAGTGCTGGTGACATGGGGACAACACCAGGGACCTGGGGGACACACAGCCACAGCACAGTGCNTTGGGTTGGAAGGGTCCTTAAAGATCACGGAGCCATTGGATGGTTGGGTTGGAAGGGTCCTTAGAGATCATCTCATTCCAGCCCCCTGTGATGGGCTCCCAATCACTAAATCGTGCACCAGAGGTTCATAGAATCATAAAGAAAGATTGGAGAAGACCCCCAAGATCCCCAGGCCCAGCCCAGCCCCACTGATCTTTCCCCAGGTGCCACACCCCCACAGTTCTCAAACACCTCCAGGGACGGTGCCCCCACAGCTCCCAGCACAGCCCATATCACTGCATCACCGCTTCCAAGAAGAAATTGTTCCCCATATCCGACCCGAAGCTGCCCAGGGCTCCGTCCAACCTGACCTTTCCTATGCATTTGCTGTTGCTAAATTTCCAGCAACCGAAATCCATCCAGCAAACCTATGGTGCTCTATAAGGACTTCACGTTTCGAATCCACTGATGCTGCAGAGATCAGCAGAACATGCAGTGCAATCGATACAATGGAAGGAAGGGAGGCCATCCAGAGGGACCTGGACAGGCTGCAGACGTGGGCCCATGAGAACCTGATGAGGTTCAATAAGGCCAAGTGCAGGGTGCTGCATTGGGGCGGGACAATCCCAGGTATTGATACAGAGTGGGGGAAGATCTCCTAGAGAGCAGCCCTGAGAGAAGGACTTGGAGGTCCTGGTGGACCAGAAGCTGGGCATGAGCCAGCAGTGCGCGCCTGCAGCCCGGAAGGCCAGCTGTGTGCTGGGCTGCATTAAAAAGGGGTGGCCAGCAGGGAGAGGGAGGTGATTGTCCCCCTCTGCTCAGCTCCTGTGAGGCCCCATCTGCAGTGCTGCGTCCAGGCCTGGGGCCTCCAGCACAGGAAGGACGTGGAGCTCTTGGAGCGGGTCCAGAGGAGGGCCACGAAGATGGTCAGAGGGCCACTGAGATGGTCAGAGGGCCACTGAGATGGTCAGAGGGCCACTAAGATGGTCAGAGGGCTGGAGCAGCTCTCCTGTGAGGAAAGGCTGAGGGAACTGGGCTTGTTCAGCTTGGAGAAGAGAAGGCTGCGGGGAGACCTCATTGTGGCCTTCCAGTACTTGAAGGGAGCGTCTGAACAGGAGGGGAACGGCTGTTTGTGAGGGTGGATGGTGACAGGACAAGGGGGAATGGTTTTAAACTGAGATAGGGGAGGTTGAGGTTGGATGTTAGGAGGAAGTTTTTCCCCCGGTGGGTGGTGAGGCACTGGAACAGGTTGCCCAAGGAGGCTGTGGATGCCCCATCCCTGCAGGCATTCAAGGCCAGGCTGGATGTGGCTCTGGGCAGCCTGGGCTGATGGTTGGTGACAGGGGGTTGAAACTAGATGAGCATCGTGGTCCTTTTCAACCCAGGCCATTCTAGGATTCTAGGATTCTATGAAGATTTGGAGAAGCGCTGATCTGACAGTGGTGGAGGGCAGCTTCCCAGCCCCCAACCTGAAGCCCTTTTGTTTGGCACCTGCACCCCACAGCCCACGGGCACCGCCCAGGCCCACAAACCCCACGCAGCCAAAATTGTGCCGCAGGAGCCTGAAGGAGGAACGGGAGCTGCCAGTTGGCTCGAGTTACTTCAGCATCGTTAGCTCAGGCTGCGGCGGTAATTAATTTCAGATTCAGATCGCCGCGCTGAAAAACGAGCCCTCTCCAGGTCTTTAACCTCTGCTTTGGAATGCCCCATAAAACTGACTTCAGATGATCTCAAGCAGTGACTCAGCTCATAAAAAGCAGCAGCGGAGATAAAACGCACAGATCCCACATTGTACGCAGCATTACGGCCCATCAACGCCACTTCAGGCTCAAGCTGATGGTTGACTCCCAGCCAGAGCAGCTCCCCGGGGCTGGGCTGGTCCTCTGTGCAGGAAGGCTGTCCAACAACCCGCAGCAACCGTCCCATTTAGGGGTCACAAAAGCAGGGAGTGTGGTCACGGTGTGGGGCTGGAAGAGCCCCGGTTCAGCCAATGGAAGTCAGGCGGTTGGGAGAAAAATGGAGAGCAGCACAATCCTGAATGGGGATGGATGGAATCCCAAGGACTTCTTTTTGGCTCCTGGGGAGAATTTGGTTGTGCAGCCTTCCTTCCATAAAATCAGACTTAGTGCTAGCTGGGATCCAGGAGCCTCACTGCCCTGAACTTAGGTTGGGTTGGAAGGGTCCTTAAAGATCCTACAGCCATGGGATGGTTGGGTTGGAAGGGTCCTTAAAGATCACAGAGCCATGGGATGCTTGGGTTGGAAGGGTCCTTACAGATCCTACAGCCATGGGATGGTTGTGTTGGAAGGGTCCTTAAAGATCCTACAGCCATGGGATGGTTGGGTTGGAAGGGTCCTTAAAGATCACAGAGCCATGGGATGGTTGGGTTGGAAGGGTCCTTGAAGATCACAGAGCCATGGGATGGTTGGGTTGGAAGGGTCCTTGAAGATCACAGAGCCATGGGATGGTTGGGTTGGAAGGGTCCTTACAGATCTTACAGCCATGGGATGGTTGGGTTGGAAAGGTCCTTAAAGATCATCCAGTTCCAACTCCCCTTCCTCTACCAAAGCAGTGCCACCTCCATTTTGAAGCAGCAGATGACCACGTTGATAGCACACCTGCAGCAAGGCTTCAATTTCTTTGATTTCCTTTAATTTAAAGGAGCAGCACATCGGGCAGTGACTCCCACCCCCCCACCTCCAGCTCATCGCTGGGAGCAGCGCTGGGGAACATCTGTGCCACCAGAGGGTCCCCCCTCCAGACCCGGCCCAGGGAAGGAGCTCAGATGAGGCCGCAGCCAGAGGTGCTCGATCCCTTACATCACTGCAGCACACAGGGCGGGCGATGGAAGCCCCATTAACAGAGCACAGCTGCTAACAATTGCTGCAAGCACAAATGTTCTCACTGCCAGCTCCTGAGCTCCTGCAATCCCAGCCCTCAGCCTCTGCTGCATGAGAGGTCCCCCTCACTCGTTTCTAAAAGGAAATTCAGCAACACAGCGAAATCATAAACTGTCATTTGCAGAGGGGGATCGCTGAGCTGCAAAGCCGAGCCCCACAGAACCGCTCCGTGCAGATGCTCAGCAACAGAGCTGCTGTTAATCCCAACTCCACTCCTTTCAGGAGGCAACAGCTGGTTAAGAGCACGCAGGCTCCCGAGCCGGCACACTGATGCTGCCCAGCTGCCCAACCCAGTGCATGGAGCCTGAGCGCGTGGCTGCTCCTTGGGGCTCCTTCCACTGGTCCCAATCCCAGCACCCAGACCTGGGCTGCAGGACCATGGTGCCTCCAGAGCACTCCTAATGGGCACCTGAGAACTTCTAATGAGCACCTGAGAGCTTCTTATGGGGCTCCTGAGAGCTTCTGATGGGCTCCTGAGAGCTTCTGATGGGCACCTGGGAACTTCCATGGGCTCCTGAGAGCTTCTGATGGGCACCTGAGAGCTTCTGATAGGCTCCTGGGAGCTTCTGATGGGCTCCTGAGAGCTTCTGATGGGCACCTGGGAGCTTCTGATGGGCTTCTGGGAACTTTCATGGGCTCCTGAGAGCTTCTGATGGGCTCCTGCAAACTTCTGATGGGCTCCTGAGCGCTTCTTGGTGACAAGGGCTCACTACTGGTTCAGTCAACCGTTGAGCAAGAGTTGGTCAACTAATGGTCAACCATTGGTCAACCACTGGTCAATTAATCAACTGCTGCTCAACTCTTGATCGATTATTAGCCAACTATTGATCAACTGTTGCTCAACCGTTGGTCAACCATTAGTCAACTGTTGATCAACCACTGGCCAACCGTTGCCCACCAGGACCCCCAGCTCCTTCTGGCAGAGCTCCTTCCCAGCAGCTCAGCCCCAACCTGTACTGGTCCATGCAGTTGTTCCTCCCCGGGCTCAGGACCCTGCACTGCCCTGCTGAAGCCCACCAGGTTCCTCCTCACCCAGCCCTCGGTGCGCCCGGATGGCAGCACGGCCTTCTGGGACGGCAGCCCCTCCCCCAGTTTGCAATGCAGCACCGGCACGCAGCTCAGCACACTTGCAGGCACGGCACATGGGGCATGACAGACTCGTAAAGCACGGTGCAAAACAGAAAGCCTGCGTCCCAGGCCTGGCCGCAGCACTGCAGATGGGGCCTCACAAGAGCTGAGCAGAGGGGGACAATCACCTCCCCTCTCCCTGCTGGCCACCCCTTTTTTAAGGCCAGCTGTGTGCTGGGCTGCATTAAAGAAGGGGTGGCCAGCAGGGAGAGGGAGGTGATTGCCCCCTTCTGCTCAGCTCTTGTGAGGCCCCATCTGCAGTGCTGCGTCCAGGCCTGGGGCCCCCAGCACAGGAAAGACAGGGAGCTCTTGGAGCGGGTCCAGAGGAGGGCCACGAAGATGATCAGAGGGCCACTGAGATGGTCAGAGGGCCACTGGGATGGTCAGAGGGCCACTGAGATGGCCAGAGGGCTGGAGCAGCTCTCCTGTGAGGAAAGGTTGAGGGAACTGGGCTTGTTCAGCTTGGAGAAGAGAAGGCTGCGGGGAGACCTCATTGTGGCCTTCCTATACTTGAAGGGAGCGTCTGAACAGGAGGGGGAACGGCTGATAGAGAAAGGACAAGGGGGAATGGTTTTAAACTGAGATAGGGGAGGTTGAGGTTGGATGTTAGGAGGAAGTTTTTCTCCCAGAGGGTGGTGAGGCACTGGAACAGGTTGCCCAAGGAGGCTGTGGATGCCCCATCCCTGCAGGCATTCAAGGCCAGGCTGGATGTGGCTCTGGGCAGCCTGGGCTGGTGGTTGGCGACC
>JACDJE010000866.1:52433-82432 GCA_016647715.1 Pavo muticus
GAGGGTCCTTGAAGGTGATAGAGACACTGGTTGGGTTGGGAGGGTCCTTGAAGGTCACAGAGACACTGATTGGTTGGGTTGGGAGGGTCCTTGAAAGTGACAGAGACACTGGTTGGGTTGGGAGGGTCCTTGAAGGTGATAGAGACACTGGTTGGGTTGGGAGGGTCCTTGAAGGTGACAGAGAACAGAATGGTTGGGGTGGAAGGGTCCTTAAAGATCATACAGAATAGAATGATTGGGTTGGAAGGGTCCTTGAAGATCACAGAGAACAGAATGTTTGGGTTGGAAGGGTTCTTAAAGACCATGGAGCCATGAGAGGATCCTAGAAGATCATAAAGCAACTGGATGGTTGGTTTGGGAGGGTCCACAAAGATCACAGAGCCATGGAATGGTTTGGTTGGAAGGGTCCTTAAAGGTCACAGGCTCGCTGAATGGTTGAGTTGGAAAGGGTCTTTACAGATCAAAGAGAACAGAATGGTTTATTTGGAATGGTCCTTAAAGATCATAAAGCAATGGTATGGAAGGGTCTTTAAAGGTCACAGAGCCGCTGAATGGGTTGGGTTGGAAGGGTCCTTACAGACCAAAGAATCAGGGACCGGTTGGGTTGGAAAGGACCCCCAGCCCCCCCCCTGCCATGGGCTGGCTGCCCCCCAGCTCAGGCTGCCCAGGGCCCCACCCACGGCCTCTGGCACCCCCAGGGATGGGGCACCCACAGCCCTGGGGTCACACCACCCTAAGGCGCAGCCCAGTGCCAGCTCCATGCTCCTCCTGCACAGAACTGCGTACTCCTCGGGCCAGAACCTGCTGTATTCATTCCTCCATCCCCAGGAGTGAACTGGGAGGACGGGGAAGCTGTGATGCACCGCAGCCCTCAGAGCCAGAAGGCCGAGAGGCCGCAGGGAGCACTAAAACCCCCCCTAAAGCTCCTGGCCGTTCCATTTGTTCCACTGGTGGCAGGCGTGCCTTTTTTCTCCATCTCGTACATATGTTGTTTTTACTTTCTATCTCCAGAGACCCATAAAGGCTCTGGAAGAAGACCAAGGATTTGCATTTTCCAGGAGAGCAGCAAAAAAAAAAAAAAAAAAGCAAAAACCAAGAAAAAACAAAGCCAGAAACTAAAACACCAAAAGCCACAAGGACACATCTGAGCCGCAGCAGGAAACCCCCAGAGCAGCTCCCAGCCCCGGCCCACGTGTGCCTCAGTGCTATGGGATCTCCCCGTGAGACGGGACATGCAGCACTCATTAAGCTGTGCTATGCCAGCAGAGAGGCTTAATAGAAAGGACAGCTGGGGAGCAGCTGAGGGGAGCCCTGTCTGCTCCAAACGCACCTCTGGATGAGGAGAAAGGGTTCAGAACGGAGCTCCAGGCACGAGGAAAGGCTCTGTGCTGCTGGCATTGCTGCTGCACAGGAGAGAGCTCTCACTGCAGCAGGGAGCACAGAGCAGCGCACACACGTGTGCACACACATGTGAACATACGTAGCCACAGGGCTGTATGCACAGTGCACACGTCGCTGCGCACACTGCACATGTATGGTGAACACAGAGCTGTGGAATGGCTTTGGGTTGGGTTGGAAGGGTCCTTAAAGATCACAGTGACATTGTAGGGGTTGGAAGGGTCCTTAAAGATCACAGTGACATAGTAGGGGTTGGAAGGGTCCTTAAAGATCACAGTGACATAGTATGGGTTGGGAGGGTCCTTAAAGAACATAGAGCCATGGAATGGTTGGGTTGGAAGGGTCCTTAAAGATCACAGTGACATAGTATGGGTTGGAAGGGTCCTTAAAGATCACAGAGCCATGGAATGGCTGGATTGGAGGGGTCCTTAAAGGTCATAGAGGTATGGAATGGGTTGGGTTGGGAGGATTCTTACAGATCATAGAAAATAGAATGGTTGGGTTCAAAGGGTCCTTATGGATCATACAGCCATGGAATGGCTGGGTTGGAAGGGTCCTTAAAGATCACAGTGACATAGTATGGGTTGGAAGGGTCCTTAAAGATCACAGAGCCATGGAATGGCTGGGTTGGAGGGGTCCTTAAAGGTCATAGAGGTATGGAATGGTTGGGTTGGGAGGATTCTTACAGATCATAGCAAATAGAAAGGTTGGGTTGGAAGGGTCCTTAAAGATCATAAAGCCATGGAATGGTTAGGTTGGAAGAGTCCTTAAAGATCACAGTGACACGGTACACGTTGGGTTGGTAGGGTCCTTCAAGATCACAAAGCCAAGGAATGGTTGGGTTGGAAGGGTCCTCAAAGATCACAGAGCCATGGGATGGTTGGGTTGGAAGGGTCCTCAAAGATCACAGAGCCATGGGATGGTTGGGTTGGAAGGGTCCTCAAAGATCACAGAGCCATGGAATGGTTGGGTTGGAAGGGTCTTTAAGCAACAGCAGCAGCTGATGCTCTGAGAGCAACGTGGATCCAGAACCAACCCAAAGCGGGCTGGATGCAGCACGGCTCCAGAAGCAAGCAGGAAATACTCAGCAGAAATGGAAGGTGTGAGGAGGGCTCCTGGGGACGCCTCGTGGAGAACCCAGCAACCCAAGCACGGCGCTCAGGAGCAAAGGGGAGAGGGGGAAAATTAAAGGCAACGGGACACGAGCCCCAAAACTGCACTTACTGAGAGAAGGAGAACTGGCAGAAGGATGGGAAAACACCCACAGCATCAAGTGGCTGATGAGCTTTTAAACAAGCGTGGAACGTTTGTTCTGCAACGCTGAATGGAGCCGCGCTGCCCGCTTGGGGGGGGCTGCGAGCCCAGCGCTGCTGGCAGAGCTCAGAGAAGCGCGGTGCGCGCTCCACCTAGCGGTCTGCGGGGTGAGCATCGTTAATAGCGCTCGCGTTTGCTGCAGAAAGAGCCAGGGGAGCAGGCAGAAGGCACCCAAGGCAGTGGGGGATGCGTGCAGCATTGAGCCTGGGCTTGTGGCCCCGTGGGACCGCACAGGGCACAGAAGGAGGGCCCAAAAGGAGGGCACGCAGAACGCCCTGGGAGCACAGAAGGCACTGAGATCCCAACCGGCACCACATGGTGTGAGCTGTGGCTTTAAGGATGGCTCCACGTGAGGGTCCCCTTCAATCCCCGTGAGGTGAGAACCTCGGCAAAGCAGAGGGTGGAAGCAGCCACCTCTGCTGCCCGCAGAAAGGGACTGCTCAAAAATGATGGTGCAGATGGAGAAGCTGGGCAGAAATCAGCGACGGGACGAGAGGGAACGGCCTCAAGGTGTGCCAGGGGAGGCTCGGGTTGGATGCTGGGAGAAATTCCTTCTCTGAAAGGGCTGCCAGGTGCCCACGAGGTGGGGGAGTCACTGTGGAGGTGTCCAGCAGCTGCTGCACTACAGGACACGGTTCAGTGGGGAAATACTGGTGGTGGGTGGGCAGTTGGACGGGGTGATCCTGGAGGACTTTTCCAACCTCGGTGATTCTGTGAAATTAAACACTGCTGAATGGCGCTCTCCAGTTCATGGACAGGTACACAAGGGGAAAAAAAAAACAGCCTAAACCCAAAAAGTATAAAACACTGTGCAAGGGAATCAGACACCACAGCCCCATCTGATCAGCTCTGAAGGTTCCTCAGGTGCAGGCAACCCTACAGGTCCCAGAGCAGGCCCTACAGCTGATGGCACACAGCTCCTGCTCCCTGGGAGGGCAGCTCCTGCTGCACGGCCCAGAAGTCCTCATTAGGTGACATCTGTGACATGATGAAACTCTTCTGTACCAACACCACCAGGGAAAAACCACAGAAGGGCAGCAAAGGTGCTGCAATCATAGAGTGATGCATGGAACCACAGGGTGGGCGGGTTGGAAGGGACCTTAAAGATCACAGAGAACAGAATGGTTGGGTTGGAAGGGTCCTTAAGATCATAGAGAACAGAATGGTTGGGTTGGAAGGGTCCTTAAAGGTCATAGAGAACAGAATGGTTGGGTTGGAAGGGACCTTAAAGATCATACAGAATAGAATGATTGGGTTGGAAGGGTCCTTAAAGATCACAGAGAACAGAATGGTTGGGTTGGAAGGGTCCTTAAAGGTCACAGAGAACAGAATGGTTGGGTTGGAAGGGACCTTAAAGATCATACAGAATAGAATGATTGGGTTGGAAGGGTCCTTGAAGATCACAGAGAACAGAATGGTTGGGTTGGAAGGGTCCTTAAAGGTCACAGAGCTGTGGAATGAGTTGCTGGGTTGAAAGGGTCCTTAAAGGTCATAGAGAACAGAATGGTTGGGTTGGAAGGGTCCTTAGAGGTCATACACAGAGCTGTGGAACGGTTGGGTTGGAAGGGTCCTTAATGATCACTGAACCATGGGATGGTTGGATTGGAAGGTTCCTTGAAGACCACAGAGCCATGGGATGGATTGGGTTGGAAGGGTCATTGAAGATCATGGAGAACAGAACGGTTGGGTTGGAAGGATCCTTGTAGATCGTAGAGCCATGGGATGGCTGGGTTGGAAGGGTCCTTAAAAATAGAAGAGCCATGGAATGGTTGGGTTGGAATGGCTCTTTGAGTTCACAGAACCACAGAATGGTTGGGTTGGATTGGAAGGGTCCTTAAAGATCACAGAACCACAGAACGGTTGGGTTGGAAGGGTCCCTTCCCCTCCAGCCCCACCCCTGCTGTAGGCTGGCTGCCCCCCCAGCTCAGGCTGCCCAGGGCCCACCCACGGCCTCGGGCACCCCCAGGGATGGGGCACCCACAGCTCCGGGCACCTTCATGACAGATTTCTTTAGGGGAAGGCAGCACTCCTGGCGGCCTTGAGATCGCTCGCTCTGCCTCCAGCCCAGTGCAAGCAGTGAGCCACACACAGCCAGAATCTAATTGGGTGCAAGAGGTCAAGGGCATGGAGGAGGACTGCAGTAACAGAAGGACAGCAGACACGATCCGAAATGACCCCAACACCCCAGTGCAGCACAGGGCAGAACAGTTATACCTTGTGAGAGGGAGACAAAAAAAGTCCACAGAAGAAATCCACAAGGGCAAAATCCAGCACCCTGCATCGCCCAAAATGTCAGACCCCTGCAGGACACCCCTGCAGGCCTCACCACCACTGCAATGTCTCAAAGCAGAGCTGCACTCCGGGAGCCTTCACCCTGTGCTTGGGATTGCAGCCTGGCTGCACGCAGGACGTCACCAACGGGCTCTGATGGCGCCCAGAGGTCCCCGCAGCACCGCCCCTCTTCCTGCCCCAAACCCAACGTGTGGAGGAAGGAAAGCACGGAGCAAACGGTGCCATTTCTGCCACCCCTCCCCACATACATACTGCTTCATGGCTATCAGCTTGGAGTCCATGCTCTCCTGCTTTCCTTTCATCACCTGGATGTCGGTCAGCAGCTTGGTGACGTTGTCCTGCCGCACCTTGATGTCCTCGTTCTTTATGCTGGACACCTGGGGGCAGAAAGGCAGACGTCAGCACTGCCTCCCTCCTACAGAACGGCCACGGAAGCACCACAGCTCACACTGCAAAAATCCCTCTTCAGATCTCCACATCCGAGGGCTGAAAACCAACCACCTGCAATGCAAGCGTTCTGCAAGGAAAGCACTACTTGCAAACACCAGATTGCATTGCAGCCTAAAAGCAACACGCTTTGGGAAGCGCTCAGGTGAAACTGAAGGTCTGCACAAGAGCTGCTTGCCAGGCACAGCCCTCCAGATGGGTGAGACGTGTCTGTCTACGACAACCCTGAAGCTGACACCAGCCGTGAAGTTGGGAGGGCATTCATCCACACTGCAGGCAGGACACGGACCTCCCTGCGTGCCTGCAAAGTCTGCTGCAATGCAGCCAACAGAGCAGCGGCCTCAGCAATTAAGAAGCCATCAGCTGGCTTGGGAAGGAAAGCTGGGACAGGAGGGGCACCGCCAGAGCAGCGGAGGAGCAGACCCTGAGCACAGGGAGCTGCTGAAACCCTCATGAGATGCTGTGATGCACACAGATCTGCCGCGCTGGGGCTGTCGTGTCGGCCTGCCCACTGCTGCTCTGTGAGGTGTGGGTTAGAATGATGGAAATACACCCCTCCAACCCACACTTCAGCACTGGGAAATCGACCTGGAAGGTCCTCACGTGTTTCTGGAGCTCCCAGTGCCCAGCAGGACCTTCAGGACACAGGTGGTGGCAGCTCTGCAGTTTGGGAAACAGGGGCAGCTGCAAGGCATATCTGTGAGCCTAAAGGGCAAATGCCCCAGCCTGTGCTTGGGACACACGTGAGGCCTCTGTGTGCACAGACAGTGTTATCCCTCCAAGCCCTTTAAGCAAGGACAGCAGCTCAACCTGAGGCTGCTCTCCCTCCTGCTGCGAGGCCTGTTCCTCTTCAGCCCCTTCAGACACAGCCAGCTTCCCTCTGCCAAGCCAACCCAAGCCGACACTGCCTGTCTGGAGGAAATGGAAACGAGGACCGCTCTGCGCTGCTGACCCCACAGACAGCCTGGTCTGCACGGCAGCACACTGGTGGGAGACAGAGGGGGACCCTTGAGCAGTCCCACAATGAACCCAACACTGAAATCAGTGAGAAAAGGTTCCTGAACAAAAGGGAACAGCTCCAGGACAGGAATGGAGCTGAGCAGCACTGCGGCTCACAGCCGGGCAGCAAGAAGAGCTGCAGGCAGAGTGTAAAGCAGCAGTGCTGGGGACCAGCAGCCCGTCCAGCACCTGATGCTGGTCCAGCAGCTCACCCAGAGCCCGTCCCGAGGGATCTGCAGCACACACTTACGCTGGTGACTTTCCTCTTGATGTTCTCCAGGAGGTGCTCCTGGCCGCGGATGAAATAGGGGTGCTGGAACTCAGTGTCGTCCTTCTCCGGCTTCACCAGCCCTCCCTGCTCAATGTGCACGACCTTCCGGAAACCATCTGAAAACCAACCAGGGAAAGGCTTGAAGGTTAAACCTGGGCTTCAGAAAGCAGAGGGGAGCACAGGGGCCCTCGTCTGCTTCAATACGCAGCGCTGTCACTGCTGTGTTCCCTTCAAACAGATCTCACCCCAAAAACGCGACGTGGAACGCAAAACTCCGCTCTCCCCGAACCCAATTCTGCTGCTGACAGCACAGGTCAGCGGAGGAAAGGCTGAAACTGCTGGCACTGAAGGGGGAGGCTGAAATCAACCTTCCTGCTCCCCAGTCACAGCCCCAGGTCCGCAGGAAACCACCCAGGAGCACCCAGCATTCAGCACAAGCTCCCTCCCAGCCCCTGAGCTCACCAGTTCTGTTTGCTGGGGGCATTTCTGAGCCATCAGCCGTGTGCTAAATCTTCCCTCTTTCAACTTCAAACCATTCCCCTTGTCCTGCTGTTATCTACCCTCTCAAAGAGCTGACTCCCCTCCTGTTTGGAAGCTCCCTTTAGGTCCTGGAAGGCTGCAATGAGGTCACCCCGCAGCCTTCTCTTCTCCAGGCTCAACAAGCCCAGCTCCCTCAGCCTGTCTTTGTAGGGGAGGTGCTGCAGCCCCCTGGCCAGCTTTGTGGCCTCCTCTGCACCCTCTCCAACAGCTCCCTGTCTTTCTTGTACTGGGGGCTCCAGACCTGGACGCAGCACTGCAGATGGGGCCTGACGAGGGCAGAGCAGAGAGGGACAATCCCCTCCCTGTCCCTGCTGGCCACCCCTCTGCTGATGCAGCCCAGGATCCCATCTGCTTTCCGAGCTGTAATCACACACTGCTGCCTCATGGACAGTTTTTCATCCCCCAGGACACCCAGGTCCTTCTCTGCAGGGCTGCTCTCAAGCACTGCTCCTCCCAGTCTGTATCAACGCCTGCCATTCCTCCGGCCCAAGTGCCAAACCTTGCACTTTGCTGTGCTGAACATCATTAGCTTCACCCGGGCCCACCTTTCAATCCCAGTAATGGGATTACCAGCACTTTGGAATTATCAGCAGTTTGGGATTATCAGCACTTCGGGATCAGTCCCTGAGTGCCACATCTCCACAGTTCAGAACACCCCCAGAGCCGGTGACCCCAGGTGGGCTCCCTGGGCAGCCCAGGCCATCTGAAGGCTCTTTGGGAGGAGAAATCGTTCCTCATCTCCAAGCTGAGATCCAAGAGCCTGGATCCAAGAGCTCCGTCCCTGGAGGTGTTCAAGGCCAGGTTGGACGGGGCCCTGGGCAGCCTGGGCTGGTATGAAATGGGGAGGCTGGTGGCCCTGCCTGTGGCAGGGGGGTTGGAGATTTATCATCTTTGGGGCCCTTCCAACCCGGGCCGTTCTGTGATGCTGTGGTTCAGAGCAGGAAGGCCATTAGGAGACCAAGACTCTCAAGATCTTCAGAAAGGTCTCATCTCCATTTCTGATCCCGACACGCATTCCCCAGAAAGGCACCGTTGGAAAGTTTTGCTCCCATCTTAGTTTGGAAGAGGCTGAACCTGCAGAGCTGTGCTTTGGGGGCAGCGCAGAGAGATGGGGGTCCAGGAGGGCACGGGGATGCTCATACAGCACCTCCATATGGGGACAGGCTGAGAGCTCGGGTGCAGCCCGGAGGAGAAGGAGACCTCACTGCAGCCTCCCAGAGCTTACAGGGAGCCCAGAAAGAGGAGGAGAGAGATGTAAATGAGCAGTGATGGGACCAAAGGGAACAGCTTTAAGCTCAAAGGGGAGATTTGGGGACAGATGTGGGGAAATCCTCCATCCAGAGGCGGTGCAGCCCCAGCACTGCTGCCTGGAGCTGTGGGTGCCCCATCCCTGGGGGTGCCCGAGGCCGTGGATGGGGCCCTGGGCAGCCTGCAGCATTGCAGTGCTGTCTGTCAGCTCACAGCTGGGCTGGAATAAAAGCCCCCCGCGCTCCCAGCCTTCAAGGTGCTGGAAGGCAATGAAAATATCACCTCCTGCTACAGCTGAACGCCTCCAAGGCCACATCTGGAGATCAGTGCTGATCTCCATCGGGGCTGCACGGGGGGGCTGCTCGGAAGGCAGCCTTTGTGCACAGAAATACGCCGTGCAGTTTGGGCAAAGCCCCTCCTTTCCAGCACAGGATGAGAGGAGTGGGGACAAACCCTGAACGGCTCCCACGTTTGGACACACAGACCTCACCTCCCTCAGCTAGACGTGAACCGAAATGCTCAAACTCAGCACAGGCTGAGAAATCCCCCTTATAGCTTCCCCTCCTCAATGCGGAGTGGGAAGAGCTGGATCATGTTAGAACAGCTTCAGCACACACACAAAAAAGGAGTTAGGAACACCTGAAAGTGGTGGTGGTTTGCTCATTTGCAATGCGGGACCCAAAATCCAGGTGCTAACACCAAAACGCCACATCACGCAGTCACCCCAGTGAGAAAAAGGACCCAAAGATCATGGAATCGTGGCACCATTAAGGTTGGAAGGGGTGTCTGAGATCCCCAAGTCCAACCCCAACCCATCAAGGCTGTGGGTGGGGCCCTGGGAAGCCTGAGCTGAGGGGGGTACCGAGCCCAGGGCAGGGGTGGTGTTGGGGGGGTCCCGTCCAACCCAACTGTGCTGTGATAATGTGGCTTTGTGATCTTTAAGGACCCTTCCAACCCAATCATCACGTGGTTCCATGATCTGTAAGGACCCTTCCAACACAACCATCCCATAGCTCTGTGATCTTTAAGGACCCTTTCAACCCAACCATTCCATAGCTCTGTGATCTTCAAGGACCTTTCCAACCCAACCATCACATGGTTCTATGATCTGTAAGGACCCTTCCAACACAACCATCCCATGGCTCTATGATCTTTAAGGACCCACCCTTCCAACCCAACCAATCCAAGGCTCTATGACCTTTAAGGACCCTTCCAACCCAACCCAACCGTTCTGTGGCTCTATGATCTTCATGGACCCTTTCAACTCAACCATCCCGCGGCTCCGCAGTCTTTAAGGACTCTTCCAACCCAACCCATCTGTGATCCCAAGATGACACAGAGCCAGCCCAGCATCGCCCTTGTTCTCCTGGCAGGGTTTGACACTTGGGCACCCCCCTCCTCAGCTGCAAGGGGAGCTGGAATCCCCTCATTCCCTGACAACTCAACACTTCTCGGAGGACGGGTGCAAACCAGCGCCACTCCTCACCTACACAGCGCACCCTTCAGAAGACAAGAAAGGTCTGGTGGGACACAGCGCAGCAAAAGGGCAGTGCCACAACACGCCGCACGCAACAGCAACACCTCCAGGACGTGACCTGCTCTGCTCGTTGCACTCAGTGATAAATCCAACGCTGCACTTCAGCTAAGATGCAACAAAGTCAGTGCGGAACGGAACGCAAACGGCTGAAAGCTGGAAATCAGCCCAGAAGGATCAAACCAGGTCTGGTTACTCTCAGGGGGAAGAAAAAAGGAAAGGAAAAGTAAAGAGGATTGAAGAGAGGATATCAAGTTGTGGCAGCAGAGTTCAGATTGGATATCAAGAAGAGTTTCTTTATGGACAGGGCAGTTGGGCGCTGGGCCGGGGAGGTGGGGGAGTCCCCATCCCTGCAGGGATCTTGGAGACGCGTGGATGCGGCACTGAGGGATGGGGCTCAGTGGTGGACGTGTGTCAGGTGATGCTTGGATGCAGTGATCTTAAAGGTCCTTCCCAGCCTCGGCGATTCCCTGATGCCTTCAAAGACACGAAGATTCAAAGGAAAAAGGACCGTCTCTTCTTTGTGATAGCCCCGGCAGGTAGGAAAGAAGCGGAGGGTGTGAATGGTAGCAAGGACAGCTCGGGTTAGACCTGCTTCACCATCCCAAAGGTAAAAGCATTCCATGCAGGAACTTAAGGCAGAGAATCACAGAATCCCCAAGGTCAGAAAAGACCTCCAAGATCACCCAGTCCAACCGCCCACCCACCACCACCATTCCCCATTCCCCACGGCCCTCAGTACAACACCCAAACGCTTCCTGGACACCTCCAGGGATGGGGAGTCCACCACCACCTCCCCGGGCAGCCCGTTCCAATGCTGGGTCACCCTTTGAGAGTAGTTTTCCCTAACGTCCAACCTGAATGTCCCCTGGCACAACTTGAGGCCCTTCCCTCCTGTCCAATCACTGTTACAGGGGAGAAGAGGCCGACCCCCACCTCACCACAACCCCCCTTCAGGCAGTTGTAGAGAGCAATAAGGTTTCCCCTGAGCTCCTCTTCTCCACACTGAACAATGCCAGCTCCCGCAGCTGCTCCCCATAAGATTTGTGCTCCAGACCCCTCACAGCTCCGTTGCCCTTCTCTGGTCACGCTCCAGGGCCTCCATGTCCTTCTTGCCCTGAGGGGCCCAACGCTGAGCACAGCACTGAGGTGTGGTCCCACCGATGCTGAGCACACAGAGATGATCACTTCCCTGCTGCTGCTGCTGGCTGCACTGCTGCTGACACAAGCCGGGACGCTGTTGGCCTCCTTGGCCAGCTGGGCACACTGCTGGCTCACATTCAGCCAAGCACTGACCGACAGCCCCAGGTCCTTTTCCTCCACGCAGCCTTCCAGCCGCTCTGCCCAAGCCTGCAGCACTGCCTGGGGTTGGTGTGGCAAAAGTGCAGGACCTGCCACTTGGTCCTGTTGGACTTCATCCCATTGGCCCCAGCCCAGAGATCCAGTACGTCCAGGTCCCTCTGTAGGGCCCTCCTACCCCGGGCAGATCAACGCTTCCCCCAGCATGGTGTCACTTGCAAACTGCCTGAGGGTGCACCCAATGCCCACAGCCAAACCATCAATAAAGACATTGAGCAGGATGGCTCCCAATACTGACCCCTGGGGAACACCACCCATGATCGGCCACCAGCTGGATGTGACTCCATTCACCACCACCCTGAGCCCAGCCACCCAGCCAGCTCTTTACCCAGCCAAGAGTGCACCTGCCCAAGCCACAGGCTGAATCTCATCGCATCACCGGGGGCTCAGAAAGCCCAGGTGAGGCACAACGCCATCAGAGCAGCCCAGAGATGGTGGCACCTGACTCAGCGGACCGAGATCCTTCCAGCCCTGCTCTGACTGCTGCAGCTCTAACAGGAAGAAAGTTAAGTGCTGCTCAGAAGGGCAGGTTCAGTCAGTGTCTGCTTTACATAACGCCGACCACAACACCCCCTGAAGGAAGCACGCAGAAAATGAACAAGCTGTTGTGTGTGGCAGCTCAGTCCAGCTGGATGCACTCCAGGCGAGTTCCTCCTTCATTGCAGGGCTGGCAAGGAGCACCAGCAGCTAATGACAGCGAGCACAAAGCAGGCACTGAGAGCTCCTGATCTAATAATCGGGGCTATGGAGATGAAAGAAGTCCCACGGCTCTTTTCATCCAGCACAACTCTGCAGTGCTGTTAATCCCATCAGTCGACCTTCAACTCACTGCTGGCTGCCCAGAACTGAACGGCTGCAAAGGCAGCAAACGCTGCCTGGGTTAAAGCTGGGCACCTCCCTGCAGCACGGAGCCCCACGAGCTGCCCCAGATACTCACACATGTTGAGCTGCCGCACGAAGCTGGCCATGTTGTTGTGCTTGAAGTACTTCGGGAGCACCTCCTTGGCAAACTGTCCTTGGTCAAACACATGGAAGCTGTTTCCACTCTGTGCAAAACAAAACGCAGCGTTATCGACCGTGATTCCAACAGCGAGGGTGGTAAGGATTGGAACTGGATGGGGCTGATGGTCCTTTCCCACCCAACCCGTCCCAGGGTCCCGTGAAGCCCACCCCTCCCTTCCCTTCCCAGACATCAGCCCCGGGTTTCTGTAGGACTGGTAATGGTCCCACCTCCCGAAGCCCCTCAGCTGCAGTTCGTCAGCCTGGGAGTCGCTATCGCCTGAGCAATGCAAGATTCTCAGGGATGGAGAGCAGCTCCTGGCAACATCCACGTCCACCTGCTGCTGCCAGGGCCTGAACCGGGGCTGTGCCCGGGCTGCTGGGCACCAGGCTGGGGCATGGGGTGTGGATATGAGGCTTGGGTTTGGGTCTTGGGTATAGGACTTTGGCATGACTTTCTTTCTTTCTGTGATTCTAAGACTCTATGGAGCTTGGGTTTGGGTCTTGGGTATAGGACTTCGGCACGGGATTTGGGAATGGAGCTGGGTATGGGACTTTGACATGGAGCTTGGGTATGGGAAGTGGGCATGGAATCTGGGTATTGGTCCTGGGTATGGGGTTTGGGTATGGGGCTGGGGCATGGGGCGTGGGTACGGGGCTTGGGGTCCAGGTATGGGACTTTGGCATGATTTCATTTCTTTCTGTGGTTCTATGACTCTATGGAGCTTGGGTTTGGGTCTTGGGTATAGGACTTTGGCATGGGATTTGGGTATGGAGCTGGGTATGGGAAGCGGGTATGGAACTTTGGCATGGAGCTTGGGTATGGGAAGTGGGCATGGAATCTGGGTATTGGTCCTGGGTATGGGGTTTGGGTATGGGGCTGGGGTGTGGGTATGGGGCTTGGGTTTGGGGGTCCAGGTATGGGACTTTGGCACGATTTTATTTCTTTCTGTGATTCTATGACTCTATGGAGCTTGGGTTTGGGTCTTGGGTATAGGACTTTGGCACGGGATTTGGGTATGGAGCTGGGTATGGGAAGCAGGTATGGGACTTTGACATGGAGCTTGGGTATGGGAAGTGGGCATGGAATCTGGGTATTGGTCCTGGGTATGGGGTTTGGGTATGGGGCTGGGGCATGGGGCGTGGGTACGGGGCTTGGGGTCCAGGTATGGGACTTTGGCATGATTTCATTTCTTTCTGTGGTTCTATGACTCTATGGAGCTTGGGTTTGGGTCTTGGGTATAGGACTTTGGCATGGGATTTGGGTATGGAGCTGGGTATGGGAAGCGGGTATGGAACTTTGGCATGGAGCTTGGGTATGGGAAGTGGGCATGGAATCTGGGTATTGGTCCTGGGTATGGGGTTTGGGTATGGGGCTGGGGTGTGGGTATGGGGCTTGGGTTTGGGGGTCCAGGTATGGGACTTTGGCACGATTTTATTTCTTTCTGTGATTCTATGACTCTATGGAGCTTGGGTTTGGGTCTTGGGTATAGGACTTTGGCACGGGATTTGGGTATGGAGCTGGGTATGGGAAGCAGGTATGGGACTTTGACATGGAGCTTGGGTATGGGAAGTGGGCATGGAATCTGGGTATTGGTCCTGGGTATGGGGTTTGGGTATGGGGCTGGGGCATGGGGCGTGGGTACGGGGCTTGGGGTCCAGGTATGGGACTTTGGCATGATTTCATTTCTTTCTGTGGTTCTATGACTCTATGGAGCTTGGGTTTGGGTCTTGGGTATAGGACTTTGGCATGGGATTTGGGTATGGAGCTGGGTATGGGAAGCGGGTATGGAACTTTGGCATGGAGCTTGGGTATGGGAAGTGGGCATGGAATCTGGGTATTGGTCCTGGGTATGGGGTTTGGGTATGGGGCTGGGGTGTGGGTATGGGGCTTGGGTTTGGGGGTCCAGGTATGGGACTTTGGCACGATTTTATTTCTTTCTGTGATTCTATGACTCTATGGAGCTTGGGTTTGGGTCTTGGGTATAGGACTTTGGCACGGGATTTGGGTATGGAGCTGGGTATGGGAAGCAGGTATGGGACTTTGACATGGAGCTTGGGTATGGGAAGTGGGCATGGAATCTGGGTATTGGTCCTGGGTATGGGGTTTGGGTATGGGGCTGGGGCATGGGGCGTGGGTACGGGGCTTGGGGTCCAGGTATGGGACTTTGGCATGATTTCATTTCTTTCTGTGGTTCTATGACTCTATGGAGCTTGGGTTTGGGTCTTGGGTATAGGACTTTGGCATGGGATTTGGGTATGGAGCTGGGTATGGGAAGCGGGTATGGAACTTTGGCATGGAGCTTGGGTATGGGAAGTGGGCATGGAATCTGGGTATTGGTCCTGGGTATGGGGTTTGGGTATGGGGCTGGGGTGTGGGTATGGGGCTTGGGTTTGGGGGTCCAGGTATGGGACTTTGGCACGATTTTATTTCTTTCTGTGATTCTATGACTCTATGGAGCTTGGGTTTGGGTCTTGGGTATAGGACTTTGGCACGGGATTTGGGTATGGAGCTGGGTATGGGAAGCAGGTATGGGACTTTGACATGGAGCTTGGGTATGGGAAGTGGGCATGGAATCTGGGTATTGGTCCTGGGTATGGGGTTTGGGTATGGGGCTGGGGCATGGGGCGTGGGTACGGGGCTTGGGGTCCAGGTATGGGACTTTGGCATGATTTCATTTCTTTCTGTGGTTCTATGACTCTATGGAGCTTGGGTTTGGGTCTTGGGTATAGGACTTTGGCATGGGATTTGGGTATGGAGCTGGGTATGGGAAGCGGGTATGGAACTTTGGCATGGAGCTTGGGTATGGGAAGTGGGCATGGAATCTGGGTATTGGTCCTGGGTATGGGGTTTGGGTATGGGGCTGGGGTGTGGGTATGGGGCTTGGGTTTGGGGGTCCAGGTATGGGACTTTGGCACGATTTTATTTCTTTCTGTGATTCTATGACTCTATGGAGCTTGGGTTTGGGTCTTGGGTATAGGACTTTGGCACGGGATTTGGGTATGGAGCTGGGTATGGGAAGCAGGTATGGGACTTTGACATGGAGCTTGGGTATGGGAAGTGGGCATGGAATCTGGGTATTGGTCCTGGGTATGGGGTTTGGGTATGGGGCTGGGGCATGGGGCGTGGGTACGGGGCTTGGGGTCCAGGTATGGGACTTTGGCATGATTTCATTTCTTTCTGTGGTTCTATGACTCTATGGAGCTTGGGTTTGGGTCTTGGGTATAGGACTTTGGCATGGGATTTGGGTATGGAGCTGGGTATGGGAAGCGGGTATGGAACTTTGGCATGGAGCTTGGGTATGGGAAGTGGGCATGGAATCTGGGTATTGGTCCTGGGTATGGGGTTTGGGTATGGGGCTGGGGTGTGGGTATGGGGCTTGGGTTTGGGGGTCCAGGTATGGGACTTTGGCACGATTTTATTTCTTTCTGTGATTCTATGACTCTATGGAGCTTGGGTTTGGGTCTTGGGTATAGGACTTTGGCACGGGATTTGGGTATGGAGCTGGGTATGGGAAGCAGGTATGGGACTTTGACATGGAGCTTGGGTATGGGAAGTGGGCATGGAATCTGGGTATTGGTCCTGGGTATGGGGTTTGGGTATGGGGCTGGGGCATGGGGCGTGGGTACGGGGCTTGGGGTCCAGGTATGGGACTTTGGCATGATTTCATTTCTTTCTGTGGTTCTATGACTCTATGGAGCTTGGGTTTGGGTCTTGGGTATAGGACTTTGGCATGGGATTTGGGTATGGAGCTGGGTATGGGAAGCGGGTATGGAACTTTGGCATGGAGCTTGGGTATGGGAAGTGGGCATGGAATCTGGGTATTGGTCCTGGGTATGGGGTTTGGGTATGGGGCTGGGGTGTGGGTATGGGGCTTGGGTTTGGGGGTCCAGGTATGGGACTTTGGCACGATTTTATTTCTTTCTGTGATTCTATGACTCTATGGAGCTTGGGTTTGGGTCTTGGGTATAGGACTTTGGCACGGGATTTGGGTATGGAGCTGGGTATGGGAAGCAGGTATGGGACTTTGACATGGAGCTTGGGTATGGGAAGTGGGCATGGAATCTGGGTATTGGTCCTGGGTATGGGGTTTGGGTATGGGGCTGGGGCATGGGGCGTGGGTACGGGGCTTGGGGTCCAGGTATGGGACTTTGGCATGATTTCATTTCTTTCTGTGGTTCTATGACTCTATGGAGCTTGGGTTTGGGTCTTGGGTATAGGACTTTGGCATGGGATTTGGGTATGGAGCTGGGTATGGGAAGCGGGTATGGAACTTTGGCATGGAGCTTGGGTATGGGAAGTGGGCATGGAATCTGGGTATTGGTCCTGGGTATGGGGTTTGGGTATGGGGCTGGGGTGTGGGTATGGGGCTTGGGTTTGGGGGTCCAGGTATGGGACTTTGGCACGATTTTATTTCTTTCTGTGATTCTATGACTCTATGGAGCTTGGGTTTGGGTCTTGGGTATAGGACTTTGGCACGGGATTTGGGTATGGAGCTGGGTATGGGAAGCAGGTATGGGACTTTGACATGGAGCTTGGGTATGGGAAGTGGGCATGGAATCTGGGTATTGGTCCTGGGTATGGGGTTTGGGTATGGGGCTGGGGCATGGGGNCGTTGGCATCCCAAGCCCTTGCCACGTTGGCATCCAAGTCTTTGCCACCTTGGCACCCCAAGCCCTTGCCAAATGGGCATCCCACGCCCTTGCCACCTTGGCATCCCAAGCCTTCACCACCTTGGCATCCCAAGCCTTCACCACCTTGGTACCCCAAGCCCTTGCCACCTTGGTACCCCAAGCCCTTGCCACCTTGGCATCCCAAGCCCTTGCCACCTTGGCATCCCAATTCTCCACTGTGCCCAACAGCGTTTGGGGAAACGCCTCCCACGGCCCCACAAAGTCTGCCCCAAGATCCCCGGGCTGCAGTCGCTCCCCCAGGCAGAGCAGCCCTGCAGATCAGCATCGTCTCTGTCAGCCCCTCCAAATTCCTGCACTAATCCCCACCCTCTCCAGTTTCAGTTACAATTTTCCACATGGCAGAGCACCAAAAGCTTTGCTGAGCTCCGCTGGATCTGCCCCGCTTCTTTCATCCAGCAGAGGATTTTGTGCTCAGAGGAGGTGAGGACGCACGATGGGCTGCTGTTCAATCTCTCATTTGATCTCCTTTCCATTTAGCTGCACGGCTCCAGTTGCTCTTTAGGATCCCTTCCAAAGCACTCCAGCCCACCGAGGTCAGCTCCGTGCCTCTCACACGATCAGTGCACACAGGGGCAGTTAAGCACATCTCTGGGGGTGACCCTGAGGGGCACAATGAGGGGGCTGCTGCTCCAGCACCCATCTCTCCCCCCGTGCTATGGGTCACAGACACAAGGACAGGAGGATGGGAAACAAAACTCACTGACCTGATTTTGTTATAGAACGGATTGGGTTGGAAGGGCCCTTACAGATCCTAGAGCCACAGGGTGGTTGGGTTGGAAGGGTCCTTAAAGATCACAGAGCCATGGAATGGTAGGATTGGAAGAGTCCTTAAAGATCACAGAGCCACGGGATAGGTTGGAAGGGCTATAGCAGATCACAGACCCATGGTATGATTGTGTTGGAAGGGTCCTTAAAAATCATAGAGACATAGGTTGACATGATAGGTTGGGAAGGGATCTTAAAGATCATAGTGACAGAATGGTTGGATTGGAAGGGTCCTTAAAGATCAAAGAGCCATAGAATGGGTTGGGTTGCAAGGGTCCTTAAAGATTGTAGAGACATAGTATGGTTGGGTTGGAGAGGACCCTAAAGACCAAAGAGCCACTGAATAGTTCACTTAGAGGGATCCTTAAAGATCATAGAGATAGTATGGTTGGGTTGGAAGGGTCCTTAAAGACCACAGAACCACAGAATGGCTGGGTTGGAAGGGCCTTTACAGATCACAGAACCACAGAATGGCTGGGTTGGAAGGGTCCTTACAGATCACAGAACCACAGAATGGCTGGGTTGGAAGGGTCCTTACAGATCACACAACCACAGAATGGTCGGGTTGGAAGGGTCCTTACAGATCACACAACCACAGAATGGCTGGGTTGGAAGGGTCCTTACAGATCACACAACCACAGAATGGCTGGGTTGGAAGGGTCCTTACAGACCACAGAACCACAGAATGGTCGGGTTGGAAGGGTCCTTACAGATCACACAACCACAGAATGGCCGGGTTGGAAGGGTCCTTACAGATCACAGAACCACAGAATGGCTGGGTTGGAAGGGTCCTTACAGACCACAGAACCACAGAATGGTCGGGTTGGAAGGGTCCTTACAGACCACAGAACCACAGAATGGTCGGGTTGGAAGGGNGGGGCTTGGGCTTGGGGTCCAGGTATGGGACTTTGGCATGATTTCATTTCTTTCTGTGGTTCTATGACTCTATGGAGCTTGGGTTTGGGATTTGGGTATGGAGCTTGGGTATGGGAAGTGGGCATGGAATTTGGGTATTGGTCCTGGGTATGGAGTTTGGGTATGGGACTCTGTCATGAAGCTTGGGCATGGGATTTGGGTACGGGACTTTGGCATGGAGCCTGCGTATGGGATGAGGGTATGGGGTTTGGGCATGGAGCTGGAATGCATCCCTGCCCATTGCAGGGGGGTTGGACTTGATGACCTTCAAAGGTCCCTTCCAACTCCAAGGATTCTGTGATTCTATGGGACTCGGGCGTGGAGCCCAGGCATGGGGGTAGATAAAGGACTTGGGCATGGGGTTTGGGTAAGGAATTACTTTGGCATGGAGCTGGGGTATGGGACGTGGTCACAGAGCAGGGTGTGGGGCTCAGGCACAAAGTGTGGGGCACACAGTGTTGGGCACAAAGTGTGGGGCACGCTGTTGGAGCTCGGGCACCACCAACACCTGCCTGCCCCACGAGCAGCCAGCCCCGCGCTGCCACCGAGCTGCTCGGCAGCACAACCAGCACAGCACCGTTCCCAGGGGCTGCAAAACAGCCGGGGAGGTAAAGCGTGCTCTGAAGATGACATCCCAAATTGCACCACTGCGAATCTGTTAATTCTGCTGCTTGTCCCAATTAGCTGCTTCCAGCAACAGCCAACGCTCTCCTGAGCTAATTAAGAGGAGCCGGGCAGGCTGAGCAGAAATGCCAACATCTGTGAGCAAATTAAAGCAATTCCACACGCTGCCAGTCTCGGTGCACGGGCCCAGGGCAGAGCAGGGCAGCCAGGTGGGGATGGGCATGCAGCCCCTCTGCTCCGACCCCGCACCCCACGACAGGCGCTGCCAGAGCTCCGAGCAGAGCAGCTCACAGCAGGAACCACGAGGTACGGGGCTGTCCCAGCCAGCACAGCCATGGGATCACACCAGGCTTGGGCTGTGCCATTGATAAAAGGGTAAAAGAGCACTGCTTCCCACTGGGGGACACCACTCATCACCGCCCCCACCGAGCCGCCTGCGCCCACCCACCCAATTCCCCATCCCCTGAACCAGCCACCCTCCAAACGCACACGGCTCCAGCTCAGGGCCGAGCACGCAGTGCAGGACTGCAGCTCAGGCACACAACAGCAGCTGCCCCTCCTTTGACCACGGATGCCATCACCGGGACCCCACGGCCAGCGGCTCAGATCCCGCCCCGGCACGCAGCTCTCAGACCCGCAGTGCCATTGGATCAAGCACGGCTCCCGGCAGCATTCTGGCACGCCGACAGGAGCCGCACTGTCAACACGAGCACCTGCAAAGCAGCAGCAGAAGGGATTTTCATTCTGGCAAAGCCACACGAGAGCTCCAAACGCATTCCACAACCAGGTTTTGTTCCACGATGCAGAGCCGACGCTGCCCCACCGAGCCCAAGGGCTGCCAGCGCAGCACCAACCCCAGAGAAGCAGGACTACACACCCAGGCTGCACAGCTGCACCTGCCCACACCAAACCCAGCTGGGTTTATCCAAAGTTGGCACCTGGGGCTTGCTGGCTGCCAGCTGAGTTGGGCTGCTCCTGCAGCAGCCCCTCCAGTGCTTCAGCACTTGGTTCCAACGTGGTTCTCCACCACCCTGACCACGATGCTGCATCGTGCTGCTCCTGCCTGCTGCTGCTGCCCCACCACAAGGATCACAGAGCTGGGCTGGCAGAGCCCTCTCAGCTCTGCTGCTCCTGCAGGGCCGCCCCACACCACGAGTCTGGGGAGCAGCCGTGACAGTGCCAGGGGACTCTGGTGTCTGCTGGGGCTGGGAACACGCCGGCCTTGCCTGAAAGTGAGAGGACAAGCAGGGACGGCCTCGTGTTGCACCCAGGGAAGGGTCAGGTTGGATGGTAGGAAACATTTCTCCTCCAAAGAGCTGTGATGCATCGGCCTGATGATGGTGTGGGGGTCACCAGCCCTGGGGGCGCTCCAGAACCGTGGGGATGTGGCAGCTGGGGACACGGCAGTGGTGGGGGTGGTGGGGATGGGTTGGGCTTGGGGATCCTGGAGGTCTCCCCCATCCTTAACGAGTCCATGGTTCTATGATTCTAATCAAAAAGGTCAGAACAAATGCTTCCACCCAGAGGCAGCTCCAGTGGAGCCATTCCTACCCCAGGAGGCAGCCAGCACCCACAGCACGCACTCAGCACCCACAGCACTCACTCAGCACCCACAGCACTCACTCAGCACCCACAGCACGCACCCAGCACCCAGAGCAAGCACCCAGCACCCACAGC
Organism: Pavo muticus; assembly: GCA_016647715.1. NCBI lineage: Eukaryota > Metazoa > Chordata > Aves > Galliformes > Phasianidae > Pavo > Pavo muticus. The sequence goes on from JACDJE010000866.1 coordinate 73,511, forward strand.
ACTCACTCAGCACCCACAGCACGCACCCAGCACCCACAGCACGCACCCAGCACCCACAGCACGCACCCAGCACCCACAGCACGCACCCAGCACCCACAGCACGCACCCAGCACCCACAGCACGCACCCAGCACCCACAGCACGCACCCAGCACCCACAGCACGCACCCAGCACCCACAGCACGCACCCAGCACCCACAGCACGCACCCAGCACCCACAGCACGCACCCAGCACCCACAGCACGCACCCAGCACCCACAGCAACCACCCAGCACCCACAGCACGCACCCAGCACCCACAGCAAGCACCCAGCACCCACAGCACGCACCCAGCACCCACAGCACGCACCCAGCACCCACAGCACGCACCCAGCACCCACAGCACGCACCCAGCACCCACAGCACTCACTCAGCACCCACAGCACGCACCCAGCACCCAGAGCAAGCACCCAGCACCCACAGCACTCACTCAGCACCCACAGCACGCACCCAGCACCCACAGCAAGCACCCAGCACCCACAGCACGCACCCAGCACCCACAGCACGCACCCAGCACCCACAGCACGCACCCAGCACCCACAGCAACACACCCAGCACCCACTGCACGCACCCAGCACCCACTGCACGCACCCAGCACCCAGAGCAAGCACCCAGCACCCACAGCACTCACTCAGCACCCACAGCACGCACCCAGCACCCACAGCACTCACTCAGCACCCACAGCACTCACTCAGCACCCACTGCACGCACCCAGCACCCACAGCACTCACTCAGCACCCACTGCACGCACCCAGCACCCAACCAGCACCCACTGCATGCACCCAGCACCCACTGCACGCACCCAGCACCCAGCCACCGTGGCTCAGAGCTGAAGGGAAGCTGGAAGAGCATGAGGTCCCCAGCACACCTATGGAAGTTTACGGGAGACCAGCCCTAAATAAACCACCCGTGGGTGGCAGGATCGTTTCCACCGTTAGAAAGAACGCAGCCCTGAGCCAGTGCGACCGCCTCGCTGCTGTCATTCCAGCTCACGAGGCTGCCTGGGCTCTTCTGGGCAGCAGCCCAAGCCTGTGCCACGTTGGCATCCCAAATCCATGCAACACTGGCATCCCAGGACTTTGCTGCATTGGCACCCCAAGCCCTTGCCACGTTGGCATCCCAAGTCCTTGCCAAATTGGCACCCCAAGTCCTTGACAAATTGGCACCCCAAGCCTTTGCCACCTTGGCACCCCAAGCCCTTGACAAATTGGCATCCCAAGTCCTTGCAAAAGTGGCACCCCAAGCCCTTGCCAAAGTGGCACCCCAAGCCCTTGTCACATTGGTATCCCAAGTCCTTGCCAAAGTGGCACCCCAAGCCTTTGCCAAATTGGCATCCCAAGCCCTTGCCACATTGGCATCCCAAGTCTTTGCCACGTTGGCATCCCAAGCCCTTGCCACGTTGGCATCCAAGTCTTTGCCACCTTGGCACCCCAAGCCCTTGCCAAATGGGCATCCCACGCCCTTGCCACCTTGGCACCCCAAGCCTTCACCACCTTGGCATCCCAAGCCCTTGCCACCTTGGCATCCCAATTCTCCACTGTGCCCAACAGCATTTGGGGAAACGCCTCCCACGGCCCCACAAAGTCTGCCCCGAGATCCCCGGGCTGCAGTCGCTCCCCCAGGCAGAGCAGCCCTGCAGATCAGCATCGTCTCTGTCAGCCCCTCCAAATTCCTGCACTAATCCCCACCCTCTCCAGTTTCAGTTACAATTTTCCACATGGCAGAGCACCAAAAGCTTTGCTGAGCTCCGCTGGATCTGCCCCGCTTCTTTCATCCAGCAGAGGATTTTGTGCTCAGAGGAGGTGAGGACGCACGATGGGCTGCTGTTCAATCTCTCATTTGATCTCCTTTCCATTTAGCTGCACGGCTCCAGTTGCTCTTTGGGATCCCTTCCAAAGCACTCCAGCCCACCGAGGTCAGCTCCGTGCCTCTCACACGATCAGTGCACACAGGGGCAGTTAAGCACCTCTCTGGGGGTGACCCTGAGGGGCACAATGAGGGGGCTGCTGCTCCAGCACCCATCTCTCCCCCCGTGCTATGGGTCACAGACACAAGGACAGGAGGATGGGAAACAAAACTCACTGACCTGATTTTGTTATAGAACGGATTGGGTTGGAAGGGCCCTTACAGATCCTAGAGCCACAGGGTGGTTGGGTTGGAAGGGTCCTTAAAGATCACAGAGCCATGGAATGGTAGGATTGGAAGGGTCCTTAAAGATCACAGAGCCACGGGATAGGTTGGAAGGGCTTTTGCAGATCACAGACCCATGGTATGATTGTGTTGGAAGGGTCCTTAAAAATCATAGAGACATAGGTTGACATGATAGGTTGGGAAGGGATCTTAAAGATCATAGTGACAGAATGGTTGGATTGGAAGGGTCCTTAAAGATCACAGAGCCATAGAATGGGTTGGGTTGCAAGGGTCCTTAAAGATTGTAGAGACATAGTATGGTTGGGTTGGAGAGGACCCTAAAGACCACAGAGCCACTGAATAGTTCACTTAGAGGGATCCTTAAAGATCATAGAGATAGTATGGTTGGGTTGGAAGGGTCCTTAAAGACCACAGAACCACAGAATGGCTGGGTTGGAAGGGCCTTTACAGATCACAGAACCACAGAATGGCTGGGTTGGAAGGGTCCTTACAGATCACACAACCACAGAATGGTCGGGTTGGAAGGGTCCTTACAGACCACAGAACCACAGAATGGTCGGGTTGGAAGGGTCCTTACAGATCACACAACTACAGAATGGCTGTGTTGGAAGGGTCCTTACAGACCACAGAACCACAGAATGGCTGGGTTGGAAGGGTCCTTACAGATCACACAACTACAGAATGGTCGGGTTGGAAGGGACCCCCCAGGCCCACCCCTGCCGTGGGCTGGCTGCCCCCCAGCTCAGGCTGCCCAGGGCCCACCCACGGCCTCGGGCACCCCCAGGGATGGGGCACCCACAGCTCCGGGCAGCAGTGCTGGGGCTGCACCGCCTCTGGGTGAAGGATTTCCCCACATCTGACCCCAATCTCCCCTCTTTCAGGTTCAAGCCATTCCCCCACGCCCTGTCACTATCTGCCCATGTAAAAGACAGCACAACTTGAAGCCAAACCCCTCTGTGATGCCAGGTATTCAGACCTCACCAGCCCTACTCCGCTTCTCCCCCAGTGCCTCAGGGCTCCAGCACTGCTCAGTGCCACGGGGGGCAAAGCAGACCCCCACAGGGGTTACCTGAACCTGGGGGAGAAGAAGTGGAAGCTGAGCTTAGGCCTGCTGAGGACAAAGCACCTTCACAGGCCAGATGATGCTCCAAGCCCCATCCCCACTGCCCGCACTGCTCTGCAGCAGGACGCAGCAGGAACCCCTCCAAAATTCAGACAGCAGAGCAGCTCCTGCCTTCAGCAAACAGCCTCCCCTGCTTCCAGCAGCTGTGAGTCCTTCTACGAGGAGGGAAACCGCAGAAGCCTTCTTGTTGGCTTTGCCCACCTTGCGGTGTGAGCTCCCTCACACGGCGCTGAAAGGAGAGACCACCCCGCAGCCACCGGGCTGGGCAGCAGCTGTGACTCAGCACGGGGACATCAGCTGGGCAGCACAGCAGGTAATGAAACAAAGGCAGCAGCAGCCGCTGCGGTTCTGGGTTTCTTTTTTCCTTTAAATTTAGCGTTTAAGTGGGGATGGCACAGCCTGAAGTTTACATCTCACCGTGGCTGTTAAGCAGCGCTTGGCAGCGGTCCGGCGAGATGAGAGGGAGCTGATAAACAGGAGCAGAGCGACTGCGTGTGGGCAGGGAGTGACAGGGCATGGGGGGGTGGATTCCAGCCCAAAGAGGGCAGATTGGGGTCAGATGTGGGGAAATCCTCCACCCAGAGGCGGTGCAGCCCCAGCACTGCTGCCCGGAGCTGAGGGTGCCCCATCCCTGGGGGTGCCCGAGGCCGTGGGTGGGCCCTGGGCAGCCTGAGCTGGGGGGCAGCCAGCCCACGGCAGGAGTGGGCCTGGGGGGTCCTTCCAACCCACTGTGCTGTGCTTCTGTGGTCTGTAAGGACCCTTCCAATCCAACCATTCCATGGCTATAAGTCTTTTAAAGACCCTTCCAACCCAACCATCCCATGGTTCTATGACCTTTCAGAACACTTCCATTCCAACCCATTCCACAGCTCTGCGACCTTTAAGGACCCTTCCAACCCATTCCATAGCTCTACGAACATTAATGACCCTCCCAACCCAACTCTTCCATGTCTCTATGATCTTCAAGGACCCTTCCAGCCCAGCCATCCCATGGCTCTGTGATCTTCAAGGACCCTTCCAACCCATTCCATAGCTCTACAAACATTAATGACCCTCCCAACCCAACCCATTCTGTGACTCTACGGCTCTAAGACCTTTAAGGACCCTTGTCCTATCCAACCCATTCCACGGTGCCATGTTACAGCAGCTCCTTTTTTTGTGCCAACCTTACTGGAACAACAACCAAGACGGGCCCAGAACCTCGAGGAACCCACTCCTAACCCTGCCTAGAGCATAATGAAGGTATTTAGAAGGCATGAGCTGCCCTTCCCATCTCTGCTGCAGACCTCATGCCATCAGCTCCATGCACGGACACAGCTTCTGGAGGCAGCTGCCCCTCAGGAAGCACTGCTGCACTGAATGGGGCAGAGAGGGGCTGGGGGCTGCTCCTGGGGGTGTCCAGACCCCCCAGGTGTGGGGCTGGGGGGGCCCTGGGAGGACCCAAACAGGGGAAGGCTGCAGCTGAGGCAGAGAGCTGAGGGCTCAAAGGGCAAAGCTTTCAAATGGGAACACAGAATGGCTTTGGTTGGGAAGGGAGCTTAAAGATCCCAAAGTCCCAGAACCACAGGGGCTGGAAGGGACTTCTGGAGCTCCCTCAACCCCACTCGGCCCCCTCCTCCCACCCCTCACCCCCCACATATCCATCAGCACTGCTCAGATCCCTCCCAGCCTTCTCTCCCCCAGGTGCACAGCCCCAGGGCTCTCAGCCTGTCCCCACCAGGAGGGGCTCCAGGCCCCCCCCATCTCCTCACCCTCCGCTGGGCTCTCCCAGCAGCTCCCAGTCTGCCCTGAACTGGGAGCCCAGCACCGGGCGCAGCGCTCCAGCAGTGCCCCCCCAGGGCAGAGCAGAGGGGAGCAGCACCTCCCTGCCCTGCTGGCTGCACTCTGGGCAATGCACCACGGGGTCTCGTCGGCCCTCTTGGCCTGCAGGGCTCTCTGCTTTCTTGCCTCGGGCTGTGCAGTGCTTGGCAGCTGTCGGCTCTGCTCCGGGATCACTGCAGGCAGACGGCGGCAGCACGCAGCGATTTGCTGGGCACATCCCTGGCTCAGCAAAAGGAGCTGCTCAGCAAAAGGAGCTGCTGGCTGATTTCACGTCCTCTGCTTATTTCACGTCCTCTGCTCCCCCCCACTGTCTGAGAGCACGAACGGACAGAGGCCGCAGCCTGATGCTGGCACGTCGGAGCAGCACTGCCAGCAGATCAGCGCGCCTCAGGCTCGCTCTCTGGGTCACCCCTGGGTGCAAAGCAGGGCAAGCTGTGGGGCTGCGATCCCGGCCGTCATTCTTGGACCTGCTGCAGCCCCTCTGCCCCCCACAGGGCCCTCCATGCTGTGCTGACAGAGCAGGGCGCCCTGTGCTGGCAGCTCCATCACGCTGCAGACACGCGCCGTGCCAACCCCAGCTCAGCCGTTTCTCCACCCAGGCTGCTGGGCAGGAGGGGCTCTGCTGGATGCTCCACAGCTCCTCCAGGCTCAGCACACAGGGAAAATAAAGAGTAGAATTGAGGGGCTGAGATAAATCATTTCCTGAGGCAGAAAAAGGAAAAATAGTAACTCCAAGGAGGTTCGGGTTGCCCAAGGAGGCTGTGGATGCCCCATCCCTGCAGGCATTCAAGGCCAGGCTGGATGTGGCTCTGGGCAGCCTGGGCTGCTGGTTGGCGACCCTGCACGTAGCAGGGGGCTGGAACCAGATGAGCACTGTGGCCCTTTTCAACCCAGGCCATTCTGTGATGCTATGATAATAACGGAGGTCTCTCCTTACCAAACAACACAATGCATTTGCTCCCTGCTCACCAACTGACACACAGTCCCTGAGCAATAGCTGCTCCCCCCCAAATTATAAGCTTTTATGATTCCATACGTTACCCAAAGGGCACCTACAGGAAAGCTGGGCAGGGACTTTTTATAAAGGCACACAGTGAAAAAACAAGAGGAAATGGCTTTAAACTGGAAGAGAGGAGATTTAGACTTGATCTTAAGAAGAAATGCTCTACTGAGAGGGTGGTGAGACACCGGAGCAGGCTGCCCAGAGAGGTCATGGATTTCCCCTCCCTGGAGACATTCAAGGCCAGGCTGGATGGGGCTGTGGGCAACCTGGTCTGCTGGGAGGCGTCCCTGCCCATTGTAAGGGGGTGGAACTAGATGATCTTAAAGGTCTTTTCCAACCCAAGCCATTCCATGATTCTGTGATCTTAAAGGTCCCTTCCAACTCAAATCATTCTGTGATTCTATGATCTCCGAGGTCCCTTCCAACCCAACCATCCCATGGCTCTATGATCTATAAGGACCCTTCAAACCCAGCCATTCCGTGCCTCTACGATCCGTAAGGACTCTTCAAAGCCAATGATTCCATGGCTCTATGCTCTTTAAGGACCCTTCCAACCCAACCATTCCACAGCTCAATGATCTGTAAGAATCATTTCAACCCAACGCATTCTATCATTCCATGATAGAACAGCTCTATGACCTTCCAGGACACTCCCAATCATTCTGTGCTTCTATGACCTTTCAGGACCCTTCTAATTCAACCATTCCACTGCTCTATGATCTTCAAGGACCCTTCCAACCCAATCATCCCATGGCTCTATGATCTGTAAGGATATGTCCAACTTAACCCAACCATTCCATGGCTCTATGATCTTCAAGGACTCTTCCAACCCAACATTCTGTGGTTCTGAGATCTATAAGGACCCTCCAAACCCAATCATTCCATGGCTCTATGATCTTCAAGGACTCTTCCAACCTAACCATCCCACCTCTCTATGACCTATAAGGACCCTTCCAACCCAACACTTTCTATCATTCCATGGCTCCATGACCTTTAAGGATCCTTCCAACCCAACCACTCCATGACTCTATGAAGATTACGACCCCCAGGGCTGCCTGCCGAGCCAGAACAAAGCTTTCCAACCAACAGCACCAGCAGAAGGTGTCAAAACAGAGCACCCACGTGGCTCCTTCCTCGGAGCACCTCCTGAGCTCTGAGACTGCCACAGCACCCCACTGCCTCCACCTCAGCAGCAGCACCACCCCCAGCTGCCCTCCCCAGCCCCGCTGACACGAGGCAGGTGGAGTCACTGCAGCCCAGCTCAGCAGAAGAGCACCCAGAGGGACACCCAGCCCACGGAGGACACAGCAAAGCACCAGCTCAGCACCACAACCCATCCCCGCCAGGCACAGCTCCGCGCTGCACGAGGCCTCGCACGCCTCGGGGAGGGAGGTGAAGTCAGCAAACCTCACCCATCAATTAGCCCTCAATTAGCCCTCAATTAGCCACGCCGGTTGTATCCCAAAAGCGTTGCTCAGAACCCAGGAACCCGCTGCTGTTAAGTGGCCCCAGCAAAGCAGCACCAGGGCTGCCGAGGGCAGCGGTTACACACAGAGCTCATCGGAAAGGAATCCAACCTCCCTGAACCGCTCAGCTGTACAACGGCTTTGGCTGAGCTGTGGGACTGCTGACATCACCTGGCTGCACTTGGGACAGCCCCTCTCTTACAACCACTGCCCCCAGATCCCACCGGGTGCCACCTATCTCTCTACCTTACAAAGACTGTGTTCTCCTTGTTTAGAATCATCGATAGCCGTGAGCCCTTCAGAAATCGCAGCTCCAGAGCTCATCTCTGCAGGACTAAATAAGCCTCGTCTACAGGAGGTGTCCCTGGCCCATGGAAGGGGCTGGAAATGGTGGGCTTTAAGGTCCGTCCCCACCCAAAGCACTCCGTGATGCTGAGAACCCATAAATGGCCCTGAAGTGCTCTGCCTTCCACAGCCGGGGGAAATGGGATCTGCAGAGATGAGAGGAGATCCACAATGGGAAAGTTATGGAAAGAGTGTCAGAGAATCTCAGAATGTGAAGGCCTCGCCTCCAAAGAAACTGCATTAGAAGGCTACGTTTGTACACATCCGTTTACTCTCCTTTCTGCTGATGCACCTCTCCCTCCTGACAGCACTTACAGATTGGTATCCCTGCTCCTACAGCTGGCTCCTTCCACCTCCTGCTGGAGGGAACTCAAAGAGAGGAATTAACCACCGGCCAGCCAAAAAGGTACAGCAAAAAGGGAGGTAGGAAATGAGAAGAGAGCGAGCAGCACAGCAAGGAGCGCAGGCACAGGGCGAGGATTCATCCCCTGCTCCATCCCAGGAGGGCAGAACTCATTGCCGTGGGCACTGAAGGGCTCAGGAGGCAGCTGTGCTCACCGCCTGCTGCCCAGCAGCACCCGTCGCCCCAGGGACAACCAACTGCTCCGCTTCTGTGCCACGGCCCGCACTGACGTGAAGAAGAAAACGGGTGAGAGAACTGCTGGGGGGAGGCCCTGCTGCTGCCCAGCTCCCAGGGAGATCCAGCAGCTCACACGACATTGGCTGCCAGCACTGTAAGGATGCGATCAGGCCCAGACACAGAATCACACAGCTTCACAGAATGGCCTGGGTTGGAAGGGACCCCAAGGATGATGAAGCTCCAACCCCCCACCACACACAGGGCCACCAACCTCCACATTTCACACCAGCCCAGGCTGCCCAGGGCCCCATCCAACCTGCCCTTCAACACCTCCAGGGATGGACGGGGCACCCACAGCCTCTCTGGGCAGCTGTTCCAGCACCTCACCACTCTCTCT
>JACDJE010000866.1:106702-118583 GCA_016647715.1 Pavo muticus
GCCCTGTGAGCAGTGCCGTGCTGTGCCAAAGCTCATGGGCAGTGCTGTGCCGTGCCAGAGCTCTGGAGCTGGGCAAGGAGGGGCCCTGTGAGCAGTGCCGTGCTGTGCCAAAGCTCATGGGCAGTGCTGTGCCGTGCCAGAGCTCTGGAGCTGGGCAAGGTGGGGCCCTCTGAGCAGTGCCGTGCCGTGCCAAAGCTCCGGAGCCATGCAAGGGGAGATTCTGTGTGTGTCTGTGCTGTGCAGAGGCTCGTGGGCAGAGCCATGCTGTACCGAAGCTCCAGAGCCAGACAAGGAGAGACTCAAAGGTCAGTGCCGTGCCAAAGCTCACAGGCAGCCCCAGGGTGGCACTTGGGGAACCTCCCACTTCCCAAACCAGCTCTGCAGCTCAATTCCACGCTTTGTATGCTCCTTAACCTTTTTCCCAGGGAGAAGTGCCTCTCGGTGTTGCTGTGTCCCTTCCAAAACGCTCCAGTTCCCGTTGCCAGGTGCACCGCACACTGCAGTTGGGTTGTGCAGTGGGGAGGGACCGTGGCACGGAGCTTTGGGAGCTCGCCTGCTCTGAAGGATGGGGCTCAGGGCTCCTCGGTGCCTCCTGTCCCCTCGAGCACACGCAGTTCCTGGGAAGGCATGAGCTGCCACACACGACATCAGGAAGGAGCTGAAAGACGGACGCGGGGAGGAAAGCGCTGCGTTGCAGCTCCAGCCCACCGCTGAGGTCCTCCAGCTGCAGTGCCATGCCCCATTTCCACCATTCCGCTTTGGAACGGCGGAGGGAGAGCGAAAGGAGCTGCGGAGATGGATGGAGGGGATAATTGGAGGCCTGGGGGGAGCGTGCAGACGAGGAGATGTGAGAAGAGGAGGTTTGTGTCGGCTGGAGGCGAAGCGGAGTCGGGAGGACACTAACAGGATGCAGAAGGAAGCACGGGGATATTTGATGAGATGAAACGGCGTCGGGTTTAAAACTGAAATGGGAGGAGAGGGACGCGCTCAGTGTGCGGCCGTATGATCTTACACGGCACGGGGGGGTGCATCACAGCACCACGAGGAGGTGGTGCTGCCAGAGGCTGCGCTGACGTTCAGGTCTGCACACAGTGATGCCAATAATGGGAGCATTGGGAGCTGCGGTGCTTCAAGCTGAGATCAGTGCTGTGGGACCTCAAGGATCCATGTTGGTCCCTGAGCTGCTTGGACCGGGAGCACTCTGCTGTGTGCTGGGGCACAGGGTGGTCATAGAATCACTGAGGGTGGATAAGATCTCCAAGATCTCCCAGTCCGACCTCAACCCATCTTCACCATGACCCTAAGTAGAACCATAGTGCCATTAAGGTTGGAAGAGACCTCCAAGATCTCCCAGTCCAACCCCAACCCATCTCCACCATGACCCTAAACAGAACCATAGAGTCATTAAGGTTGAAAGAGACCTCCAAGATCCCCCCGTCCAACCCAGCCCATCCCACCATGCCCACTGACTGTGTCCCCAAGTGCCACATCTCCACTGTTCTGCCACACCTCCAGAGATGGGGACTCCCACACTGCCTCCCTGGGCAGTGGGATGCGGCCTTGGAGCTGTTTTGTTGTCCCATCTCGTTGTCAGCAAAGGGTGAGGAGCTCTGCTTTCAGCACGCCCCATCCCATCTTCCACCATGCATCAACCACCAAAGGCCTTAGATTCACAAAACCATGGAATGGGTTGGGTTGGAAGGGTCCTTAAAGAGCATAGATCCATGAAAGGGTTGGGTTGGAAGGGTGCTTGAAGAGCATAGAACCATGGAATGGATGGGGTTGGAAGGGTCCTTAAGGAGTATAGGATCATGGAATGGGTTGGGTTGGAAAGGTCCTTAAAGAGCATAAAACCATGGAATGGATGGGGTTGGAAAGGTCCTTAAAGAGCATAGAACCATGGAATGGATGGGGTTGGAAGGGTCCTCAAAGCCCATCCATCTCCAGCCCACTCCTCAGCCCACCCAGGACCCTTTGGATGCCACCTCTTCTGTTGGATCAGCCAGCCCGCTCAGCTGGGGGCCATCAGCAAACTGCAGGCGCACCCAATCCCACCGCCGGTGCCGTGGGTAAAGAAGAGCCCTCCTCCATCGGCCGTGGCCATGGGGTTTCCTGTGGATTTCTCGGTGAGGGGCATCACGTGGGCTCCTGTGGGAGCTCAGCTGCCGCTCCCTGATGGTTAAATAGAGGCTGAGGGGAGCCAGAGGAACACGACGCGTGGCTCGGGCCCTGTGCTCCACATCTCCCCCCTTCCCCCCATAGACTGGGGACAGTTTCGGCACCGGCTCCGGTGCCTGGGGCCGCCGTGCTGGCGCAGCACCGGCAGCTCACAGCTGTGCAGCTCGGGCACTCGTTGGGGCTCCTGGCGCTCCAGGACGGAAAGTTTCCACGCTCAGCACGTCGGAGCTGGGACCGGGCAGCCCCTTCCCCACGGCACCGTGTCCCTGCGCCCGTGCAGTGCCAGGCCCGGCGATGAGGAGCGGCTGCGGTGCTGCCGGGGATTCTCTGCGGTGGGGACGGGGAGGGCCGGAGCTGGGGGGAGCGGGGGAGAGCCGGTGATTAACTGGTGCTGATACAGCCGTGAAAAAGGAGCTCCATTACTCTGTCTCTTGGCTGCCCCAGAGCTGATATTTAAAGCGTTTGTAAAGCGGCTCAGTTGGGGCAGGAAAGGCTTTTTCCTTCTGGAAGGAATGACATCACCGAATACATTTAACCGATCAGGTCTCTGACCCAAGGAGAGCGAGAAACCCACAACAACTTGCGGCTGATGAGTGGAAACTTTTCCTTCTTTCTTTCTTTTTTTTCTTTTCTTTTCTTCTTCTTCTTTTTTTTTTTTTCCATCTACTTTCCCCCTCTGCGTGCCGGGCTCTCCGCAGCTCAGCTCCACGGGCTGCACTCCAGGATCCGCTCCCATTCCTCCGGCCCCGCTGCGCCCGGGGGGGGCAGGGAGCAGCCTGCAAGTGCAGGGCAGGTTAATTCCGAGAGCCACGTTAATTCCGAGAGCCACGTTAATTCCGAGAGCTGCACTAATTCAGAGAGCCATGTTAATTCAGAGAGCTGCACTAATTCAGAGAGCCATGTTAATTCAGAGAGCCACGTTAATTCAGAGAGCCACGTTAATTCAGAGAGCCACGCTAATTCAGAGAGCTGCACTAATTCAGAGAGCCACGTTAATTCAGAGAGCCACATTAATTCAAGAGCTACGCTAATTCAGAGAGCCTCGTTAATTCAGGGAGCTGCACTAATTCGGAGAGCCTCGTTAATTCAGAGAGCTGCAGCACGGCTGGGTTGGAGGGGACCTGGAAGGTCACAGAACTGTGAAACAGTTGGGTTGGAAGGGTCCTCAAAGATCACAGAGCCATGGGATGGTTGGGGTGGAGGGGTCCTTAAAGATCATAGAGCTGTGGGATGGTTGGGTTGGGGGGGCCCTTAATGGTCACGGAACTGTGAATGGTTGGGTTGGAAGGGTCCCCTGCAGTGGGCTGTGTGCCTCCCTCCAGCTCAGGCTGCCCAGGGCCCCATCCACAAACACCTGCCCAGGGCCCCATCCTCAGACACCTCCAGGATGGGGCTCTGTGCCCGTGCCACCACCACCACCAGCTCCCATTGCCTTGTCCCACATTCCGCCCTCATCCCGTGGCCGTGCCGACCCGGCTCTCTTCCCGGTGCGGATGGCGGAGCGCAACCACTCCTCCCGCCCCCGCGCTGGAGCTGCTCCATCCCTGCTGGCAGAGCCGGGGCTGCGGGATGCCAGGGCTGCTGGCGAAGCTCCCCTCACACTGCAGCCGCCGCAGCAAGGCTGCGCTGCAGCATCCGGGCGGCTCACACAGGTGGGACGGCGGTGGCTGCACGCAGGTGTGGCCGTGGCACGGGGAACGGTGCGACCCCAGAGCCGAATTGCTGGCGGCTGCTCCAGCATCCCTCCATTCCCAACATGCTTCCAGCCTCGTGGAGCTGTGGAGCTGTTTTCCACTCCTGGTGAATGCATCCAGCTCTGCTTGCCCTGCGCCCTGCAGCACTGCATCTCCTGCACTGCTCTGCACCCATTCATTGGCACAAACCCGCAGCGCTGCGCGTGGCTCTGGTCGCTCCAGGAGCTGCTTGGGAGGCTCCTGGCTGTGCTGCGGTGACGGCCGTGCGCTCAGCAGCTCTCTGCATGGGGGTGGCTTTCTGCAAAGCAGCGTTCGATCCTGGTCACGGAGTCAGCACTGCTGGGATTCCTCAGTGCAGGGATGGCACTCTCTGCTCCCTGGGAAAAGGGCAAAGTGGGAAGATGCTTTTCCTGTGCAAAGCCCACTGCTTGTTTTCATGGTGCTGGAGGGGCAGCTGGTGGGAGCAGGCGGTGCTCATGGTGCTGTGCCTGAGGGCTCTGGGTGCCGGCACTCACCCCGTGATGGGTGATGCCAAAGGGGGGGTGCTCAGGGATGGCTCTGGCTTAAGGTGTGAGAATCTGTGCCCGGGTTGAGGCAGAGCTGTGCTGGCAGTGATGTCGAGTGCAGTGCCCTGAGCAATGCAGTGCCACGTATGTGTGGTGCAGTGCCCGATGGATGTGGTACCACGTGTGATGCAGGGCCATGCACAGTGCAGTGCCATGTACGATGCAGGGCCATGCACAATGCAGGGCCATGCACAATGCAGTGCCATGTGCAATGTAATGCCATGCACAATGCAGGGCCATGTGCGATGTAATGCCGTGCACAATGCAGGGCCATGCACAATGCAGTGCCATGTGCGATGTAATGCCATGCACAATGTAGTGCCCAACACGATGCAGTGCCCCGAGCGATGCAACGTCCTGAGTGATGCAGTGCCCAGCCTAATGCAGTGCCCCATCCAAAGGAGTGCCTGATGGATGTGGTGCCATGCACAGGATGGTGCAGTGCTCAACGCAGGGCCATGCGTGATGGACTGCCATGCTCAGGGCAGTGCCTCACATGCTGCAGTGCCCTTCTGGATGCAGTGCCCCTCTCAATGCAGTGCCCTTCTCAATGCAGTGCCCCTCTCAATGCATTGCCCTTCTCAATGCAGTGTCCTTCTCAATGCAGTGTCCTGTGCAGTGTAGTGCAGTGCCTTGTGCAGTGCAGTGCCCTGTGCAGTGCAGTGCCCTTCACAATGCAGTGCCCATCTCAATGCAGTGCCCCTCTCAATGCAGTGTCCTTCTCAATGCAGTGCCTTTCTCAGTGCAGTGCCCTTCCCAATGCAGTGCCCTTCTTAATGCATTGTCCTTCTCAATGCAGTGCCCTTCCCAGTGCAGTGCCCTTCCCAATGCAATGCCCTTCCCAATGCATCGTCCTTCTCAATGCAGTGCCCTTCCCAATGCAGTGCCCTTCCCAATGCATTGTCCTTCTCAATGCAGTGCCCTTCTCAATGCAGTGCCCCTCTCAATGCAGTGCCCCTCTCAATGCAGTGCCCTTCCCAGTGCAGTGCCCTTCCCAATGCATCGTCCTTCTCAATGCAGTGCCCTTCCCAATGCAGTGCCCTTCCCAATGCATTGTCCTTCTCAATGCAGTGCCCTTCCCAATGCAGTGCCCTTCTCAATGCAGTGACCAGCGCCAGCCTGCTATCCTGAACCCGTTCCCCCCATCCTGCTCTCAGCTTTCTTGCAGGCTGGCCCCGCTCAGGGATTTTGTTTTCTTCCCTCCCGATCCAGTAGCACAACTTGTCCAAAAAAACACCGCTCGACTTTACTTCAATTCCTGGAAAAACTCTGGAACAAAATAATCAGGCCCTTCGCAAACCTCTGGAAGATAGCGAGCCGACTCGTCACCGCCAGCACAGACGAGTCTGTCAAAACAACCCGGCGTCCCTCTGCACCAGGACGGGGGGCTGAGCGGGTGGTGGGTGGCAGTGATGCCCAGTGGCTGCGGGAGGAGCCCAGGAGATGCCCAGCAAGTGGGTACCCGGTTGGCTCCTGGAGAGGAATCAGCCCGCAGGGCTCGTGGTTGGGGTGGGTGGGTGCAGCTGGTGGTGCCGCAGGGTCTGCACTTGTCCTGCACCTGGGCCCGTTAGTGCCCTGCGCAGGGGAGGGGAGGTGTGCTGAGTAAATGAGCAGAGAGTCATGGAATGGTTGGGTTGGAAGGGTCCTGGAAGATCATAGAGCCATGGGAGGGTTGGGTTGGAAGGATCCTTAAAGATCATAGTACTGTGGAATGGTTGGGTTGGAAGGATCCTTAAAGATTGTAGAGCCATGGGATGATGGGGTTGGGAGGGTCCTTAAAGATCATAGAACTGTGGAATGATTGGGATGGAAGGATCCTTAAAGTTCAAAGAGCCATAAAATGATTGGGTTGGAAGGGTCCTTAAAGATCATAGAGCCATGGGATGCTCGGTTTGGTTCCTTAAAGGTTGTATAGCCATGGAATGGTTGGGTTGGAAGGGTCCTTAAAGGTCATAGAGCTGTGGAATGGGTTGGGTTGGAAACATCTTGCTGAGCTCTTGGGAGCCACAGGGCAGCCTTTGAGCTGCTGTGTGTATCCCAGCGTGCTGCAGGGATTGCTCTGCTCATCCGCTGTCTGTGGGGTGGGCAGAGCAGGAGGAGGCAGCTTGGGCTCCTGTGATCATATAATTATAGAATCATTAAGACTGGAGAAGACCTCCAAGATCCCCCAGTCCAACCCCTGCCCATCCCCACCATAACCCTAAACTGAACCATAGAGTCATTAAGATTGGAAGAGACCTCCAAGATCCCCCAGTCCAACCCCTGCCCATCCCCACCATAACCCTAAACTGAACCATAGAGTCATTAAGATTGGAAGAGACCTCCAAGATCCCCCAGTCCAACCCCTGCCCATCCCCACCATAACCCTAAACTGAACCATAGAGTCATTAAGATTGGAAGAGACCTCCAAGATCCCCCAGTCCAACCCCTGCCCATCCCCACCATAACCCTAAACTGAACCATAGAGTCATTAAGATTGGAAGAGACCTCCAAGATCCCCCAGTCCAACCCCTGCCCACCCCCACCATGGCCCTAAATACAACCATGGAGTCATTACAGTTTGAAGAGACCTCCAAGATCCCCCAGTCCAACCCCACCCCACCCCCACCGTGCCCGCTGACCAGGTCCCCAAGGGCCACATCTGCAGCGTTCCTGAACACCTCCAGGGATGGGGACCCCCCCACCTCCCTGGGCAGCCTGTTCCCATCCATGACCGCTCATTTGGAGAAGGACATTCTCCCTAATATCCAACCTGGGGCCACCTCCTCTTGTCCCAACCTCTTGACCTCAGCTTGCTGCAGCCCCTTTGGGGTCCCTGTAGGGAACCAGACGCTGTTGGCCTTGCAACCTGTGTGCATTGCCATGCACTCAGCACTGCTTTGGATGACCAAAACCCACACGTCCACGCTGTGCCTTTCCTTCACGCTGCTGCACCGGCTTTCCCTTCATCTTATTCAGCCGCATTTGGGTTTTTCCCCCTTAAACGAGGATGAGAGCTCGTTTCAGCAGTGGCCGTACCCCAGACTCGTACCCAGGAGCTCTGGGTCTCCACGGCCCTTCGGGACCTCCCACCCGATGGGACCGGGACCGCCAGCACTGCGGTAGCGGCACCGCGGGGCCCGGGCGCGATCGGAAGCCGCGGCCGATGCCGGCGCTCCCCCCCGGGGTCAGCTGTAACCGGAGAGCGCGCGGGGCGGCCGCCGAGCGCCTGTTTGTGTGTCCGGGAACCACGCGTCGCTTTGCGCGGCGGCCAAGCGCTGCTAATGGCTTCTGTCGGCTACCGGCGCGCCGGCTGCCAAAGCCTTGGCCTCGGCCCCGCTCCCCGCATCCCCCGCGTCCCGGCCCAGCTGCGCGCCGTGCTCTGGCAGAGGCCTGCTCTCGTGTTTCCTCGGCCCCGCAGCGATCCCTCTTTGTTTGGAGCCTCTCCGCGCTCCGGCCCCGTCTTGAAAATCGCTCACGGCCGCGGCTCCCGCAGGCGCTCCTCGTGCCCCCGGCCCCCCGGCCCGGGGCGGCAGCCGGCCCCGCGGCCCTTCCCACGCGCCTGGAAGGCCCCGTCTCGTTCCTCTCCCGGCATCAGGTTTTCCTACCGCGTCGGCTTTTCCCATTACGCGCCGCTGCGGCGCGGCGCACGTGGGTGACGCTCAGAGCGGGGAGCGAGCGCTGCACGTGTCCTCTGCGAGGACCGGGGCGGGAGGGGAGGCCAGGAGCACTTGTTGTGACGATTGATGCTCTAAGGAGTGACCCAGGGGTCATTAAAGCCGTGCTTGCTTTGTGCTTGGTGGCCAAGGCTCGTGGGATGCTGCAGGGCTGGGGGTCCTCAGCATCTTCCTAACCCACGAGCAGCTGCGTGAAAGGGCTGCCAAGTGGGGAGCCCAGCACTGGGCGCAGTGCTCCAGCAGCGGCCTCCCCGGGGCAGTGCAGAGGGGAGGAGAACATCCCTTTCCCTGCAGGCCACACTCTGTGCAGTGCATCTCAGGGACCCACTGGCCCTCTTGGCTGCCAGGGCACACTGCTGGCTCGTGCTCAACTGTTGGTCAGCTGTTGGCCAACCATTGGTCAGTCAGGACACCATTGGCCTTCTTCGCCACTAGAGCACACTGCTGGCTCATGGTCAACCATTGGTCAACTGTTGGTCAACTGTTGGCCAACCATTGGTCAACCAGTTTGCCGTTGGCCTTCTTGGCCACCAGGGCACACTGCTGGCTCGTGGTCAACCATTGGTGAACCGTTGCCCACCAGTGCCCTCAAGTCCTTATCTACAGAGCTCCTTTCCAGCAGCTGGTGCTCCCCAAAGGGCAAATCCTTCATTGGTAAGCCAGGGGGGGAATGATTCCCAGCTGCCTGCGTCTCATCTCGCTGGGTCATAGGAGCCAAGTTGTTGTACAGCTGTGATGCTTTCAGCACGTGCTTTTTCTCTCTCTGGTCCGGCTGAGGCAGGTTGCTCTGGACACTTGTCCTTCCTCCTCTGGGCAGGTGTTGGGTTTGTTCAGCTGCAGCTGTAACCCAGTGCTGCAACAACGTGCACTGTGTTGCACATGGGCACACAACCCATGCCATGGCTCTGTGATCTGTAAGGACCCTGCCAACTCAACTCAACTCATTCTGTGTCTCTGTGATCTTTCAGGACCCTTCCAACCTAACCCAGCCCATGGTTCAATGATCTGTAAAGACCCTTCCAAGCCAACAGAACTCGTTTTGTGATGACCTTTAATGGCTCTTTCCATGGCTCTATGATCTTCCAAGACTCTTTGAATCCAACCATTCCATGACTCTGTGATTTTTAAGAACCCTTCCAACCCCAAAATTCCACAGTTCTACAATCTTTAAGGACCCTTCCCACCCAACCATTCTGTTCTCTATGATCTTTAGGGACCCTTCCAACCCAACCATTCCATGGTTCTTTGATCTGTAAGGACCCTTCCAATCCAACCATCCCATGGTTCTACGATCTTTAATGACCCTTCCAACCCAAGCACCCCATGTCTCTATGATCTGTAAGGACCCTTCCAACCCAAGCACCCCATGTCTATGATCTTTAAGATCCCTTCCCAACCTATCATGTCAACCTATGTCTCTATGATTTTTAAGGACCCTTCCAACACAATCATACCACGGGTCTGTGATCTGCCAGAGCCCTACCAACCTATCCCGTGGCTCTGTGATCTTTAAGGACCCTTCCAACCCAACCATCCCATGGCTCTATGATCTTTAAGGACCCTTCCAACCCAACCGTTCCACAGCTCTGTGTATGACCTCTAAGGACCCTTCCAACCCAAGCACCCCATGTCTCTATGATCTACAAGGCGCTGTGCTCGGGGCCAGCTGCACCACGCATCGCTGCCCCCCCGTGCCTCCCCCCACTCTCCCTCTGCTGGCAGGAAATCTCTCTTTAATGGGCTATGGAGGGGAGCGGGCCGTGTTTTGCTAAGGAGGAATGTTGACATGGAAGCCTCTGCTCTTTCTTCCTGGCAGGTCCCCGGCCGGATCGCGTGCTGCTCGCGCCGATCCTTCCCTGTGCCGGGACGAGGAGGGGGGCCGGGGCCTGCAGGTGCGACGCGGGGTGGGGGCTCCCCCGGACCCACCGCTTTCATCCCAGCTCCGCTCCCAGATGGCTGTGAGAAGGGAGGGGAGGGGTCCCCGGGGGGGCACGATTAAAGCCATCTGCGGGACGGGGCCGTGCGCTCCCCTCCCCACCAACCTCGGGGCTGATGGGGAAGGGGGAACCCGTCGGTCCCAGTGGGAAACGCAATCTGGAAGTGGGGGGAGAGCGGTGGGAAGGGGCCATGCGCCCCCCAGCCCCTTCCCCCTCACTGTGCTTGGGCCGGCGCCGAGGCGGGGGGGTGGGGGGCTGCGCTCTGACTTTACATCTCGTAACCTTTAACGAGCGGGGCCTGCTCTGCACCGAGCGAGCCCTGGGCGGCTGCGTTACGCTTGGCTATGGGGAGGGGATCGGCACAGCTCCGGCACCGCGGCACCGAAGGGCTCCCGGTGCCAGGTGAGCCCCACGCCGTGGGGTCCCGGTGCTCTCTGTAGGGTTTCTGTTCCCCCCCATGTGTGAATCCCGTGGTGCTGGGACCTCTCCGGAGCCGCAGTCTCCCAGTGCGCAGCAGCGGTGCGGGGCACGGCGCCCGGGGAGAGGAGAATGCCTGTGTCACTGCCCCCCCCCGGAGCAGCTCTCAAGGTGTTCAGAATGGAAAAGTCCGAGCACGGTCGGAGCAGCACAGGGGGGGGGATTGCCAAAATTAACAGTTGATTCGGGTTTGCGGGAGCGGGAGCCAAAACGCAAGGAATCTTGGAGTCAGAGAGGGAAACTTTTTCTGCGGGCAGTAAATCAGCACGGAAAGATCGGAGGTGGGGAGGAGTGGGGGGGGGTGGAGCTGCCTGGGGGGGTCAGGGCCTGCACCCCCTCCGCCCCCACCCTGTGAGCTTCCCCCGTAGCCCTAAAGGCCATGGGATGCAGAGCAGACATTGGCTGTGCCACTGCTGTCACCATGGGCCATGTTCACTCTGGAACCTACTGATGACCTCCGTTGGCAGTGCTGTTCAGTGAGCATGGGGGGGTCTTTTCACCCCCCCAGGGCAGTGGCTCTTCTGGATCCATGTCCCAGTTGCTCTGAGTGTCTCCTGGGTGCAAACCCCTCGATGTCTCTGAGCGTCCCGCGCTGGAGCTCAGCGTTTCCTTGCGTCCAGGTGGAATTTTGCACGTTTTCCTGGTGCCCTCCACCTCCTTCCTGTGCACGGTGCGGGGAAATCCCAGCCCTGTGACCCCCCCTCTGCTTGCAGTGGGGCAGGACTCGGCCACATCCACCACCACACTGCGTCTGTCTGTCCATCCATCCATCCGTCCGTCTGTCCCATCCTGCAGAGCCGCACATCGCCGTCCCCACCGCCCTCCTTGCTATGGAGCTCACGACCCCAGGAACCATTCCCAGCACCAAAGTGGGACACCGTCCCCAGCAAAGGGAAGCTGAGGCAGGTGGCTGCTCACCCCGGGGGGGTCCCAGCCCCTCTCCCAGCCCCTCTCCCAGCCCCACGGAGCACCGGAACCACCCAGGATTGCATCCCCCCCCCCCACTCCCAGCCCCGGGCACTGCCCACTGCCCGCGGATGGGGCTCCAATTGGAGCTGACGTCCCTCTATTTGTCAGAGATAAAAAATAGCAGAGGGGGGAATGGAAAGACAGGAGGCACAGGAAAGCGGTTTGGTAGTTAAGAGACAGAGGAGCAGAATTAACGTGCGGAGGGGGATTTGGAGCGAACACTGCACGCATTGTAATCCGATAGGGGCAGGGGAAAAAAGAGAGACCGGGAGAGAGCGGCTGACCCCGAATCCCCGGGGGGGGACGCGGGGAGAGCAGCAACGAGGAGAGAGTGAAGGATTCCAGAGGTGGACCGGCTTCCTCTTCCCCCAGACAGACACAGGGGAGACGGGCAGCGCGCCAGC
>JACDJE010000866.1:123040-154985 GCA_016647715.1 Pavo muticus
CTGTCCCTGCGTGGGTTCTGTCCCTGCGTGGGTCCTGCCCCTGCGTGGGTCCTGCCCCTGTGTGGGTCCTGTCACTACGTGGGTTGTCCCTGCGTGGGTCCTGTCCCTGCGTGGGTCCTGTCCCTGTTTGAGTCCTGTCCCTGTGTGGGTCCTGTCCCTGTGTATGTTCTGCCCTTGTGTGGGACCTGTCACTGTGTGGGTCCTGTCGCTGCGTGGTCCTATCCCTGCATGGCTCCTGTCCCTGCGTGGCTCCTGTCCCTGTGTGAGTTCTATCCCTGCATGAGTCCTGTCCCTGCATGAGTCCTGTCCCTGCGTGGTCCTGTCCCTGCATGACCGCAGCTCGGGGCGGTGGGGATGGAAGGGCTGCATGCCCTGGCCTCGGTGCAGCAGTGCCGAAGTGCTGAGAGCTACGACCTCATCTGCAGCACCCAGGAGGACTCCGCTGAGCGTTTCCTCCCCAGCGCCTCCCGATTTCATTTTAAGAGGATCCATCACCGCTCCGTCTGCCTTTGAGCGCGGCCCGCGAGGCGGGGAGCCTTCCAGACCCCTTTCTCCAGCTTCAGAACTGCTCATATCCGAAGTAAAAATACCAACATTTCCACCTCCGAGCAGCGGAACGCGTCCAAACCCCAGCATGAAGCCTCCAACCCCACACTGAGCACGGGGTCCCCATTTCCCAGCCCCTGTGGGGCCACAGCTGCGTGCCCCCCCAGCGGCACGGAGCCTGCCCTGCTCCCCTCGGCTTTCCTGGCTGCTGAGTGCGGCCGCTGGGAGGGAGGGAGGGAGGTGCCATTGCTCCCATGGGGGGAGAATGCTGCACGCGGGGTCCCGAGGTGGAGATGGCTCCACGTGGTGTCAACATGGGAAGTGCTGCACGGTTCCAAGAGAAGAGATACTGCACATTCTTGAACTGGGGATGCCGTGATGTCTCAAGATGGGAGGTGCTGCCTGGTCCCGACATGGGAAATGCTGCATGGACCTGAAATGGGAGATCCTGCATGAGGTGGGAGATGCCACGTGGTCCCAAGATAGGAGATGGCTCCGTGTCCTGAGATGGGAGGCTCCATACGGTCCCAAGATGGGAGAGTGCTGCATGAGCTGGAAGATGCCGCGTGGTGTCAACATGGGGAGTGCTGCACGGTCCCAAGAGAAGAGAGATTGCACATCCCCACACTGGAGGTGCCATGATGTCCCAAGATAGGAGGTGCTGCCTGATGTCCCACATGGGAAATGCTGCATGGACCTGAAATGGGAGATCCTGCGTGAGGTGGGAGATGCCACGTGGTCCCAAGATGGGAGATGGGAGAATGCTAGACCAGGTGAGAGGTATCACATGGTCCTAAGACTGGAGATGCCACGCAGCCCCAATGTGGGAAATGCTGCGCAGTCCCAAGGTAAGAGATGCTGCACTTTCCCAAGATGGGAGACGTCGTGTTGTCCCAGGATAGGAGATACCACGCGGTTCCAACATAGGAGGTGGCGTAATGTCCCAGTGTGGGAGATGCTGCACATCCCCAAGATGGAAGATGCCATGTGGTCCCAAGATGGGAGATACTGCAACGTCCTGAGATGGGAGATTCCACATGGTGCAAAGATGGGAGATGCCACATGGTCCCAACATGGGAAATACTGCATCGACCTGAGATGGGAGCTGTTGCATGAGATGGGAGATGCCATGCGGTCCCAAGATGGGAGATGCCACGTGGGACATGAGATTGGAGGTGGCACAGTGTCCTGAGATGGGAGGTTTCACACCGTCCTAAGATGGGACAATGCTACAAAAGGTGGGATGTGCTGCCCAGTCCCAATGTGGGAAATGCTACACAGTCCCAAGGTAAGAGATGCTGCACATTCCCAAGATGGAGATGTTGTGTTGTCCCAAGCTGGGAGATGCCACCTGATCCTGAGACAGGAAATGCTGCGTGGACCTGAGATGGGAGATGCTGCATGAGGTGGGAGATGCCATGCGGCCCCAAGATGGGAGATGCCACACAAGATGGGAGATGCCATGCGGCCCCAAGATGGGAGATGCCACACAAGATGGGAGATGCCATGCGGCCCCAAGATGGGAGATGCTGCATGGTCCCAAGATGGGAGATACCACAGTGTCCTGAGATGGGAGATGCTGGGTGTCCCCAGGACAGGATATACCACCCAAGATGGGATGTGCCACGTGATCCCAAGGTGGGAAATGGCACAGTGTCCCGAGATGGGAGATTCCGTGTTGTCCCAAGGTGGGAGATGGTGCAGACTGGAGATGCCGTGTGGACTCACAATGGGAGGTGCAGCAACCCCATGATGGGAGATGCCACGAAGCCCCGAGATGGGGGATGCTGCACAGTCCCAGGACAGGAGATGCTACATGGTCCTGACACGGGAGGTGCTGCAGGAGAGGAGAGGCCATAAGATAGAACCTAAGATGACCTAAGATAGAAGGTGCTGCACAGACCCAGGATGGGAGATGCCACATGTAGCTCCGGGTGCCATCGCTGGGCTCCTCTGTGCAGCACCTGCTCGCCAGTGCTGACCTGGGCTTTCCCGGCCTGCATTTGCTATGGGCATTGCTCCATGCACGTGAGGACCGGCGGTGGCCGTGCTCCTTCTGCTGAGTATCCATCACCCAGCAGATCCCCGGGGCTCCTCCACACGCCATGCCCCGTCCCCCACCGCCCCCATCCCCGTTTTGCACGCAGCCCCGGCACCGCTCCGAGCCTCATCCCACGGACCCCGTGCTCTGTCACCGTTCTGCTGATGCTCGGAGCTTCATTGCCCCGCAGCCCACGGGACTGCCGAGCGAGCCGTGCCGGGGGGAGCGCCGGGCTCACAGCGCCGCACGTGTAATTGATTTCCCCAGGAAACCCGGCCCAGCTGCAGCATCTGGTCCTCACCGAGCGCTGCCTTTACCTGCTGCTGCAGCCGGGCTCCGGCACGGCACGGAGCTCCCGGCGCTGCGGAACCGGGGCTGCGCTGGGCTGGAAGGAAGGAGGCTTCTGCCTTGGCTCTGAACCGTACTCATTTTTAATTATACGAGCTGCTCAGGCTTTATATTATCGTATCAATGACATGAAACACCAGCATGTATTGATTAAACTCAACAAATGCAGCACCCCAGGCCTCAGTTCAGGGGATGGCGTGGCTCAAAGCTGGAGGGGACAGCACGGGCAGCGGTCGGTCCCGGCGGCAGCGTCCCCGGCGTGGCTCAGTCCCAGCGGGGCGTCCCCGCAGCCCGGCCCCACGGCCCCATAGGGGCAGGGCCCTGTCCCTGGCAGCGGGGTGAAGGCGGGATCGTGTCCGTGGTTCGGTGTGTGTGGCTTTTCCGTCCGTCCTTCCGCTCCTCCGTGCCGCCTTTCCCGGAGGCGCCTAGCTCCGGATCGCCGTCTTCCTGTCGCGGTCTTTACTCTGTAGAGAAGAGGGAAAAGGGTGAGCGAGGGAGAGAACCACCCCTGGGCCAGCAGCAAGCTGCCCTATATCCCTGTGGGGTCCTCCCACCATCCCCAGGTGGGCAAAGAGTCCCAGCGCTGGGGAAACCTCATCACTGTCACCAGCACCACCATCGCCACCTCCAGTGCCGTAGAATCGCAGAATCATTAAGGTTGGAGGAGACCTCCAAGGCGCCCAGCCCAACCCCGACCCATCCCACCGTGCCCACTGACCACGTCCCCGGGTGCCACATCTCCACAGCTATGGGACACCTGAAGGACGGTGACCCCACCCCCCCAGGGCAGCCCATGCCAGCGCCCAACCGCTCTTTGGAGAAGAAATTGTTCCTCACATCCAACCACCAGCACCAGCACCACCACCGGCGTCACCACCACCAATACCACCCCACCTCTGCTGCCATTACCAGTACCACCATCAGCACCACCGCCACCATCTACAACACGTCAGCCACACCACAACCACCACCACTGCTGTCATCGCTACCATCACCAGTACCACCAGTGCCACCAGTGCCACCAGTACCACCAGCACCACCCTGGCCAGGTGGGCGCAAGCAGAGCTGCTGCTTCTCCTTTCCTGTGGATAGAAATGGCCAGGCTAGATGGGGCCCTGGGCAACCTGATCTGATGGGGGGCAACCAGCCCACAGCAGGAGTGGGGCTGCGGCAGGGGGACTTTGAGGTCCTTTCCAACCCAACCGTGCTGTGGTTCTGTGATCTGTAAGGACCCGTCCAACCCAACCCATCCCAAGGCTTTATGATCTTTAAGGACCCTTCCAACTCAACCAATCCCATGGCCTTATGATCTTTAAGGACCCTTCCAACCCAACCCATCCCATTGTTCTACAATCTTTAAGGACCCTTCCAACTCAACTCATCCCATGGCTCTATGATCTTTAAGGACCCCTCCAACCCAACCCATCCCATGGTTCTACAGTCTTTAAGGACCCCTCCATCCCAACTGTTCCATGGTTCTGTGGTTCTCTGTGCCTCCTGCTGGCACCGTGCACCCTTTGCCAGGGTGGCAGTGCCGTGGCTGTGCCGGGGCCGCTCCACAGCATTGCCAGCACAGCCTCCCCCACGCTGCACGTGCAGCCCCGGCTCTGACTCTTCCTTTGTTACCGGGGGTGGGGAGGGGAGGGGAAGGGGAGTTCAGCTCCGAAATGGTAAAATTAAATTTCCCAGATGTTCGGGCCCCAGGAGTTCTTGTGCTGTCTGGAGAGGAAATGGGGATTCGGAAAATCCCGCCTCATATTTTTTCCCCTATCACCTTGCCTTTCCGCTGCCATTAAGTGCAGCAGGAACAGTAAATTACGGGGCTGCGTAGCCGGCCCATCTCCAGATACCGTGGGGGAGCTGTGGGGTCAGCGGGGGCTGCCGGCCCCGTTGCACTGCTCCAGGCACCGGGGTCCCGTAGCCACACTGCTGTCCTGGGGCAGAGCCGAGCCCCGCTCCCAGCGCTGTGCCCTGTGGGATTGGGCTCTGCCAGGGGCTCCCCACGCCCCCGACCCACCAGACAGGAGCTGCACCAGGTTCCCAGCTGGTAGGGTTCTGGTGCAACAGGCAGAGCTCAGTTGGGCGCAGCCGGGCGCTCGGTGCCACGCAGGGGTGCCCACCCTGCTCTGCTTTGGAATGGAGACATTTATCCTCCCCGTGGCAGTGGGGCAGAACTCTGAGCACCGGCGTTGTCGCTGTGCCAGCAGGAGCTGCCAGGCTCCATCACTGTGAGCTGAGCAAACACTGAGCCCCGTTGGCCCCTTTGGAGTGCCCAGTGCTGGGTTGTGCCCATCCCCACGGATGGGGTCTGGGGCAGCCGCTGGGTGCAGGTTGAAGGTTCCAAGAGCCTGAGAGGAGGTTTTGCCCCCGTCTCCTTTGCTCCCTCTGCCACCCCCCTGAGCTCCCGGCTGCTCTTGGTGCCCCCTCCCCATTTTTGCTGCCTCTCAAATGTGTGCTTCTGCCCCCAGGGTCAGCGTGGCTTTGGGATGGGCTGCAGGCACAGGGAGAGCACCACGAAGGGCCTCAGCCCTGAGTGCATTCAGCAAAGGGAATTTCATTGAATTTAGGCTTTTTGTGCCGAAACGGAGCCCAGCCCTTAGCCCGGCCCAGGGTGCCCAAGCACTGCCCCAAGCCGTGCCCACTGCCCTTCACCCAGCAGAAGTAGCTCAGGTCCCCCACCAGCACCATGTCCACACGTCCCCACCAGCACCACGTCCCCACCAGCACCATGTCCCCATGTCCCCACCAGCACCACGTCCCCAGCCAGCACCATGTCCCCATGTCCCCACCAGCACCATGTCCCACAAGCACCGTGTCCCCATGTCCCCACCAGCACCATCTCCCCAGCCAGCACCATGTCCCCATGTCCCCGCCAGCACTGTGTCCCCAACCCTCGCCCTTTGTCCTGGAGGGGACAGCACAGGGGGTACCCACAAAGGGACCCCCAGAGGATCCCAGGGAGGTGACCCCCCCCGCCCCAGCTCACCACCCCACACTGTGGCACAGCCTCCCCCTCCACCCACAGCTCCCAGGAGCCCTGGCACACACCGTGGTGCTGGCAGTACCCGCTGTGCCACAGCCCCACGGACGCAGGCCCGTCCCTGCCTCCCAGCAGTGTCACACACACACACACATGTGCCAAATGCCCTGTGGTTTCCACTCCCCTCCTGCTCATGTCTGCGTGGCACAGCCCGGTCCCCACAGGCTGTGGGCATGGAACACCCCATGCCCACCACTCTCCATTGCTCGCCGTCTCTGTTTGGCAATGAACAAAACAGGGGGGCTTTTCCCAGGGGTACGGCGTTGGGGTCAGCCCCAAAACCCCGGCGGGAAGGCGTTGGGACGCTGGGATGTGACATTGGGTCACAGAGCTGGGTGAGCCCCCTGCTGCCCACCGGGCACTGTGGCCAAACCTGGGGGGGTGTTGTAGGAAATGGTGCTGCCCCACATCCTGAGTTCCCGTCCCCCCGCGCCCTCTTGGCCAGGCAGAGGGCCCGGACTCTGTGCCATGAAGGCGCGTTGGTCGGGACGGCATCCGCACACGTAAGCAGAAAGGCACGGTGGAAAAGTGAGCACTGCAGGGTGGGGATGGATGGCCTGGGCACGCAGAGCTCTGCCTCCTGCCAGGGGGATGCGGGCAGGGGGCTCTGCCCTGATTCCTGCCATGGGCAGGGGGCTGGGCGCTGCCTCTTGCAATGGGCAGGGGTCTCTGCCCTGTCTTGTGCAATGGGCACATTGGCAGGGGTCTCTCCCTTGTCTCCTGTGACGGGCAGGGGTCTCTGCCCTTCATTATGTGACAGGCACATGGGCAGGTGTCTGAGGGCTGCCTCCTGTGATGGGCAGGGGTCTGTGCCCTTCATCATGGAATTGGAACGTGGTTGGGGGTCTCTACCCTATCTTGTGCAGTGAGCAGGGGTCTTCGCCTTGTCTCCTGTGGTGGGCCGGGGGGGGTCTCTGCCCTTCATCATGTAATGGGCACAAGGGCAGGGGTTTCTGCCCCATCTTGTGCAGTAGGCAAAGGTCTGGGGGCTGCCTTGTGCAGCAGGCAGGGGTCTTGAGGCTGTCTCCTGCAGCAGTTGGGGTACTGGGGCCGCCTCCTGTGATGAAAAAGGGGGTCTCGTGCCATGGGAAGGGATCTTTTTCCTGTGTGGTATTCAGGGGTCTGGGGGCTGCCTCCTGCAGTATCCGGGGGCCGCTTTGTGCAGTGTTGAGGGGTCTGGGGGCTGCCTCATGTTGGGAGGTGCATCTCCATCCCCTCTCCGTGTGCCATCCCGGTTCACAGATGGTTCATCTCCATCATTTCACATGCAGGAACAGCACAGGGTGAGCACAGGGGCACGATCCGCTCCCGTCAGGCCCCAGAGGAGCGTATTTGGAGCACCTCAAACCCTCTGAGCACCAATCTGGGGGGGGGTCTGTTGTCCAGAGTTACTGCAGGGATAGAGACATCCTGCTCCTGGGGGGTGGGGGGGAGGGGTTTGCTCCCAACAAGAGCTGCAGCAACGGGGATTGAGAGGGATCGGTGCAAAGTTGGCGGTGCTTTGGAGGCGGAGGAGAGCGCTGGAGGTTTCCGAGGGGAGCGGAAGCTTTCCCTTCCAGCTCTGTGGGATCTCCCCCCTCCACCTGCGGCTTCTGTTCGCAGGAAGGTCGGGTGGGGGGAGCACGAGGCATCCCTCCCCCATGGGTGCTCCGGGCCCCGGCAGAGCTGTGGGGATGCAGGTGTAAATCCTCGCCGAGGTGACCCTCCGGCCCCACAGAGCTGGAAGGGCGCGCGGGGAGGATTAGCGGGTTTGGGCTTTTCCTGCTCGGAAGCTCTCGAGCTGTCACAGCCCACTCGTGAGCGCTGCGCCGCCGCTGCTCGGTGCGTCACGAGCCCCACGTCCTCCACGGCTCCATCCTCCTCCTCTTCATCCTCCGCCCAGGATGAAGGGGGTGCACAGTGCCCAGCCAGCCCTCCCCACCGCCTGCCGCCCCTGCTCCCCCCCTGCCCGTGGGGCTGGGTGCACGGCGCAGCCTCATGCGGGGTTCGCTTTGCCCCTGGCACCCGCCCTGTGCGTGCAGCAGTGCCCACGGGCGATGCCCCCCCTGGGTGATGCCCAGGGGCACACAGCACAATACAGCATTTCCCTGAAGGCACGGAGGAGGCCCTGGTGAACCCACACTACACACGGTGCACCGACACAACCATTGCAACCCATCTCTGGGATGCTTAGAGGGCACCCGACCATCCCCCTGCGGCCAGGTGGGCACCCGGCACCTCCCCAGGGCCCAAACGCAGCGCTGGCACAGGGCACGGCCTCCGCCACCAGGAGCTGCTGTGCCGTGCAGCGCTGGATGTGCACCCATCCCTGCTTTGCTTCCTGCCCCTCTGCCTCCCATTTCCAGCTCCTAAAACCCTCCGGTTTTCCCCCATCCCTTCGCTTTTTGGGGTTTGGAGGTAGCAGATCTGCACACGCTGGAGGGGAGCGCCGTGTTTCCATGCCCAGACTTTGGGTTGTGCCATATTTCCATGCCCAAACTTTGGCTTGTGCCACGTTTCCGTGCCCAAATCCTGGCTTCTGCTGTGTTTCCGTGCGCAAACTTTGGGTTCTGCTGCATTTGTGTGCCCAAACTTTGGGTTCTGCCTCATTTCTGTGCCCAAACTTTGGGTTCTGCCTCATTTCTGTGCCCAAACTTTGGGTTCTGCCTCATTTCTGTGCCCAAACTTTGGGTTCTGCCGCATTTCTGTGCCCAAACTTTGGGTTCTGCCGCATTTCTGTGCCCAAACTTTGGGTTCTGCCGCACTCTCATGCCCAAACTCTGAATTCTACCATACTCCCATGCCCACATCTTGGGTTCTACACTTCCATGCCCAAACTTAGGGTTCTGCTGTGTTTCCTTGCCCAAACCCTGGGTCCTGCCGCATTTCCATGCCCAAACTTCAGGTTCTGCTGCGTTCCCATGCGCAAACCTTGAGTTGTGCCACATTCCTCGTGCCCGAACCTTGGGTTCTGCCACACTCTCATGCCCAAGCCTCGGGTCCTGTTGCATTTCCATGCCCCAAATCTTGGGTTGTACCATATTTCCGTGCCCAAACCTTGGGTTCTGCCACATTTCTGTGCCCAAATCTTAGGTTCTGCCATATTTCCGTGCTCAAACCTTGAATTCTGCCACGTTCCTGTGCCCAAACCTCTGGGTTCTGCCACATTCCCAAGCCCAACCCTTGGGTTCTGCCACACTCCCATGCCCAAACCTTGGGTCCCACCACACCGCCATCCATCCCCCCACCCTTCGGACCCTCACACGCAGCCACTCACCAGCTTCCTCTGGTTGCTGAGGCAGAAAGTGCAGATCTGTTTGGGCTGGGAGTTCTCGGAGTCGCGGGGCGGGGGGCTGCCGCCGCCGCCGTGGTGGAAGAAGGCCGGGCTGGTGTGGCAGGGCTGCCCGTCGCCGCACGCCTCGCCCACCAGCAGCACGTTGCCCAGGTGCGAGATGTAGCTGGAGGCCAGGCGCAGCGTCTCGATCTTGGAGAGCTTCCTATCGGCCGGCTCGGTGGGGATGAGGGTGCGCAGCGCCGTGAAGGCGGTGTTGACGCTGTTGGTGCGGTCGCGCTCCCGCGCGTTGGCCGTGTGCCGCTGCCGGGGCTCGCGGTGCAGCCGCCCGGGCTTCTTGCCGCTCCTCCTCTTGCCGGCTTTGATGCCGAAGCCGTCGGCGTCCAGGTGGAAGGGCTTCTCGTCGGAGCCCGAGCTCTCGCTGCCGTTCTCCTCGTCCTCCGACAGCATGCTGATCTCGGGATACAGGTAACGGCCGGCCGCGGGGCGCAGCATGGCGAAGGACATGGCGAGCAGCCGGCACCGCGCGCACCGCCGGCACCGCCGCCCTCAGCCCCGCCGCATGCCACAGCCCCGGCGCCGCCGGGGGGCAGCTCGCTGCCGGAGGGGGTCCCCGTGCCCCCGCGCCCGACGGCTTAAGGACCGCGCACGGCCGCGGCGTCCCCCGCCGACACCATGTGCATCCTAAGGCGCGAGTGGGGCCGGAGCGCGGGGCTTTATAGGGCGGTGGGCAGCCAGGCACCGCCCCGCGCCCCGCAGGCTCGGCCTACCTGCGCTGCCCGGGGGGGTTTAACCCTTCCGCAGCTCCCCCCCCCTCGTCCCGGAGCTCCCGCTGCGTGTCACCTGCCGGGACCCGACGGCCCCTCGCCGCGGGCACGGGGTTCCGGGGGGTGGGGGTAGGCAGAGGGGGGGGGGGTGGGGGGAGTTCTCCTGCCTCCCGCAGCGTGCAGGGGGTCCCAGCCCCGTAAGTGTGGGGCACAGACGCTGCCTGCACACGGGGTACGCGTGGCCGTCCCCTGCGCCCCGGGGATCAGGGCTGGGGCTGCTGGGGGGGACCCCCGAGAGGCTCCTCCCCGCCTCCCCCTCACTGTGACCCTATCGGTGCTAATGGGGCAGAGAGGAGGGATTAACCCTTCGGGGGCCGCCCGCGGTGCTGCTTCCCAGATGGCCCCAAGGGCTGCGGCTCACGTGGGGCAAAGGAATCCGGGGCTGTGGGGCGTCTCGGGGAGGGNGGGGTCCTGCAGCACCTGCCCCAATGGGGGATCCCGGCTCTTCCTGAGCAGCACCTACCCTGGTGGGGGATCCCCATTCCTCCTGGGGGGGGTTCTGAAGCACCTGTCCCAATGGGGGATCCCCATTCCTTAGAGGGGGGGGGTTCTGCAGCACCTGCCCCAATGAGGGATCCCCTTTCCTCTGGGGGGGTTCTGCAGCACCTGCTCCAATGGGAGATCCACATTCCTCCTGGGGGGGGTTCAGCAGCACCTGCCCCAGTGGGGGATCCACATTCTTCCTGGGGGGGTTCAGCAGCACCTGCCCCAATGGGGGATCCCCATTCCTTCTGGGGGGGGGGTTCTGCAGCACCTGCCCCAATGAGGGATCCCCATTCCTCCAAGGGGGGGCTCTGCAGCACCTACCCCACTGGGATCCACATTCTCCATGGGGGGATAGTTCAGCAGCACATGCCCCAGTGAGGGATCCACACTCCTCCTGGGGGGGGTTCAGCAGCACCTGACCCAATGAGGGATCTCCATTCCTTTGGGTTGGGGTTCAGCAGCACCTGCCCCAGTGGGGTTCCCCATTCCTCTGGGAGGGTTCAGCAGCACCTGCCCTGCTTGGATCCCAGCTGGCATGCATTGGGGCCGGGGGGGGGGAGGGGGGCGGCGGCTGGCAGACCCTAAATCAGAGGAAGAAAGGGGCAGCAGAGCAGCGGGGTCACACGTGTTTCCTGGCGGCTGCGCAGGTGCAGGCGGAGCGGTGTGAGCACCTCGGGACCCAGCGGGTGGAGCTCAGCTCTGCCCCGGCACCGCGACCCGGGCGGCGTCTGTGCGGCCGTGGGACCCTCTGTGGGCTCCTGGGAATGGCACAGCGTGGTGTCAGCGCCGTCCCGAGCAGTGTCTGAGCTCAGGGCTGTGTGCCCGTCCCCAAATTCCAGGGCGGTGATGTGATGCTGAGCGCATCCCGCAGCCAAGTGTGTGAGCTGAGTGCTTCTGGGCACAGGGGTGGCTCGGTGCTGGCTTTGCTCCTCTCCCTGTTACGTGCCCTGAGAGCTTCCTGCAGGTCCTGGGTACCCGTGGGCAGTGGGGAGCCCCAGGGAAGTGTGGGGATGTGGGGGTCACGGGGACGTCGGCATCGTGGGGACACCGGCATCACAGGGGCACCACTGCTGTGGGGGCGTGATTTTGTGGGGTATGGGGCTGTAGGGATGTGAGCGTCACGGGGACATGAGTGTTACAGAGATACACGTTGTGGGGACGTGGGCACAGGGACGAGAGTGTGGGATACCTGTCATGGGGACGTNGGGGGGGGGATTCCGGGGGGTACCCATCCCTAAACGTGGTGCTCCGGGTGCAGCCCCTGAGCCGCCCAGTTCTTTGGGGCGGATTTATGGGACGGGTCGGAACCACGGGGGTGCTGCGTGGCTGTGCTTCGTGAGGAGGGGGCAGGAGACTCTCAGCTGCACTGCCCCGGTGTGCACGTGAGCGTGGGCCGAGCCCCATCCGTGCGCAGCGCTGCGGGACCGCGGCTTTGCAGCGCGGTTCTTTGTGCTCAGCGCTGGTGAAGCGGCGTCCTGACCCCACCGGGAAGGGGCTTTGCCACTTGTTGTGTCCACCCCCCCCGTGCCGTGTCTCCGCAGCAGCTCCGAGCGCTCAGAGTGTGCTTTGGAAAGCCCCGGCTCCCGCAGGCATCTGCTTTCGTTTAGCTCCGCTAATGATCTCGCTTTTCTCCGGCACCTTCCGTCCCAGCGCCATCCCCGGGCGCTTTTCCCTGCACTGTCCTTCCCGGAGAGACGCGCGTCCGTCTGTCTGTCCGTCAGCCCGTCCCCCGCAGCCAGAAGGAGGAGGAGGAGGAGGAAGCAGAGGCTGCAGCCCTCCTGCCCACGGGGGGTGGGAATGCAGCAGTGCTGCTGCAGGTGACGCTCAGCATTGGGACGCGGCCAAAGCACCAGCCCCAACGCTGGCTCACATCTCCCTTCTCCAAAATCAGCCGGGTTGGCACCGGGACTGCAGCGTCCCACCCCCAGCTCTGCTCCTGGCTGAGTCCCACTGCTCCATCCCATTCCATTGGCTACGCCGTCCCACTCCTGGCCGCATCCCACTGCTCCATCTCATCCCGTTGGCCGCCACTGTCCCACTCCTAGCCGTGTCCTGCTGCTCCATCCCATCCTGTTGGCCACCACTTTCCCATTCCTGGCTGTGTCCCACTGCTCCATCCCATCCTGTTGGCCACCACCGTCCCACTCCTGGCCACATCCCGCTGCTCCGCTGCACCCTTTTGGCCACCCCCATTGCCCCAGCACAGAGCAGAGTCTGAAATCCCCCCACCCCACTCCCACCCCCCCCATTTCCAGCTCCTGCCACAGTTTTATTACCTGGAAGTTTGGCTCCAGTGCCCCCAGATGACAGCAGAAGGGCTGCTGCCAGTGATCTCACCCTGCTCCTGGGGTTTCCCTGCCCCATCTCCATGCCCTTTCTATATAACCCCCACTTATGGGGGTGCCTCTCCTGCAGCCCCCTGAGCCCTATCCCCATGGCACCACCCCCAGTGCAGGACCCCCAGGACCCCGCAGGCACCCTGCCTGGCTGTGGGGCAGCCCCAGCCCTGGGGCACAGAGTCCTGCTCACTTAGGGGGCACAGCTCTCACCCAACGGCTGCCCCCCCGGCCCCGGGGCACAGAGGGTGCCGTGGCGCAGCTCTCCCCGTCCCCTCCTCTCCTCCACGTGGACCGGATATTTTCAAGCAAAGAATCTTTCCTACGACGCTCTCCAGCTGCCAGGAATGTGCGTCTAGGAATGCCCAGGGCCCATCCAAGAACAACTTCCAGACGTGCGCTGAGTGACGGCACTGCCTCCGCCGCCGCTCCGCACCCCCCCGCCGTGCACTACCGGCACCGGTTGGGTGGGAGGGGGCACAGCCCGGGGATGGGGCTGCACCTCCGGGGATCCTCCACATCTCCTGGGGGGGTGGGACGGGACCTGGATTGGCCCCGTGGCTGCGTGCGTCCCCACGGCTGTGTGCGTCCCCACGGCTGTGTGTGTCCCCGCAGGGTTTTGGTGCACATTGGCACCAACGCTGGCACCGACGGCACGTGGAGCTTTGCTCCCTGCCCTGGGATGGGCAGAGCTGGGGACACAGCTCCGGGGATGGGGTGAGTCGGGGGGGGGGATCCATCCTGGCTGCATTACGTGGCACGGTGCCAGTTTTGGTGCACACAGCAGCGTCGGGGCAGCACCGCTGTGCATCTGCGGGGCCCCCGGAGCTGCTGTGCGCAGGGAACGCGTCCCAGGCTCGTTGTGATCCTGGCAGGAACTTCACCCAGGGATTCCTGCATTCAGAGTCCGCAGCGCCTGGCGGAGCTGAGCTGCCTGGGGAAGAGACGCTCCGTCTGCGCCTCTCAGCTCCAGCACAGCCCGGGATGTTGTAAACACGGCCGAGTGCGCCTGCTGCAAACACTGCTGTGAGTGCACAGCTGTGCCCTCAGCTCGCCCCGTGCGCGTGGGGCTGCGGGGAGCACCCAGGTGTGGGGAGCACCCAGGTGAGGGGAACATCCAGGTGATGGGAAGACCCAGGTGAGGGGAGCATCCAGGTGATAGGAACACCCAGGTGTGGGGAACACCCAGATAATGGGAGCACCCAGGTGAGGGGAGCACCCAGGTGCAGGGAGCATTGCACAGGGAAATGGCTCCGAGAAAGCCAAGCTGCTTTCGTCTGCAGAGCCCCACGAAGGACCCCGCAGCCCTGTCCCCTCCATCTGTCTGTCTCCTGGTGCTGCCCATCCTTCGGTGCTGCCCCACTGCTGCTGGACACGCTGTGTGCTGTGCAGCCCCCTGCATCCCCAGCAGAGCCACCACACCCCTGTCCAGCTGATGGGGATGGCCTCACATTGCACCAGGGGAGGGTCAGGTTGGATATTAGGAACCATTTCTTCTCCATAGAGCAGTCAGACACCGGCACGGGGGGGGAGGGGGGCCACTGTCCCTGGAGGTGTTCAGTAACCATGGAGGTGTGGCACTCGGGGACATGGTGGGGCAGGCTTGGGGATCTTGGAGGTCAGTTCCAGCCTCTGTCTGGCACTGTATGGGAGCATCCGTGCCAAGCTCAGTGCTGGGCTCAGCACCCCATGCCCTGAGATGTTGCTGTCCCCCCACATGGCTCTCCATCATCCCATTCAGCAGCAGGAACGGGGTGAGCTCACAGAGTGGGCATTTCAGCGGAGCCCTGAGCACCTGAGGTTGTGTCCATGCTGTAGGCTGTAGCCATGCCGATGATTGTGTGGCCGTGTTGGAGGCTTCTTGCATAGCAGCTGCCGTGGGATGAGGCATCCGGAGCCGACGTCCCGGTGTCCGTCTGTCTGCAGCGGGACGTGGGGTGGTCCCGGAGCGCCGCGATCCCGACCGCGTCCCCTCAGCTCGGGAAATTCCTGCCCGGTTCCCCCAGGGCCGCGCACATCCTGCGCTGACGTGTGCTCAGGAGTGATGGATGGGTGCGGTGTGGCCCGGGGGCTCCCGGCAGCTCCGCTCCTCGGGGCGCCCGGCGCTGTTCCGTGGAGGCCCCGGTGCAGTTCTGCAGGTGTTTATGGGGAACAGATGGCGGCGGGGTGAGGGTGACCCCTGACTGCGGGGTGTGGGGGGCACAGGTCACCCTCACACCTCCTCTCGGGGTGTTGGTAATTGGGGATGGGGTCTCTGTGTTGTGTAACACTGGGGCTGAGGGGGAGAGGACAGCGGGACCTGGCTTCATCCCGACCCCAGACCCTGAAAAGGACACAGCCGAGGGGTGAGGAGTGAGGCCACCGTGCCGATGGTTGTGTGGCTGTAGGGATGGTTGTGTGGCTGTAGGGATGGTTGTGTGGCTGTAGGGATGGTTGTGTGGCTGTAGGGATGGCTGTGACTCCCTGCCGATGGTTGTGTGGCTGTAGGGATGGTTTGTGGCTGTAGGAATGGTTGTGTGGCTGTGCTGATGATAGTGTGGCCGTGCCAATGGTTGTGTGGTTGTGCTACAGGTTGTGTCCATGCTGTAGGCTGTAGCCATGCCGATGACTGTGTGGCCATGGTGTAGGTTGTAGTTGTGTTGATAGTTGTGTGGCTCTGCCAGTGGTTGTGCGGCTGTGCCAATGGTTGCGTGGCTGTACTGATGATTGTGTGACTGTGCCAATGGTTGTGTCACCGCACCAATGATTATATGGCTGTGGTGATGGTTGTATGGCTGTACTGATGGTTGTGTGGCTGTGCCAGTAGGTGTGTGGCCATGCTGTAGCTTGTAGCCATGCTTACGGCTGTGCCTGTGCTACAGATTGTAGCCGTGGTGTAGCTTGTAGCCGTACTGGTGATAGTGTGGCCATGCTGATGGTTGTGTGGCTATGCTGATGGTTGTGTGGCCATGGTGTAGGTTGTAACCATGCTGATGGTTGTGTGGCTGTGCTGATGGTTGCACGGTGGCAGTCCACCAGCTGCTCTCACCCCAGACCCTCCCCTCTCCCTGCTTCATCCTCTGTGCTCCAGGACATCCGCAACACGGTGGGCAACATCCCCATGGAGTGGTACCAGGACTTCCCACACATCGGCTATGACCTGGAGGGCAAGAGGATCTACAAACCCATCCGCAACAAGGACGAGCTGGACAAGTTCCTGGAGAAGATGGAGAACCCTGACTACTGGTGAGCGTCACAGAGCCGTGGGATGGTTGGGTTGGAAGGGAACCCCAGCCCCATCTCTGCCACGGGCTGGGTGCACCCCACCAGCTCACACTGCCCAGGCTCCCATCCGTGGGCACATCACCGGGGAGCACCTCCCAGTGCTCCAACTGTGGCCTCCCGGGGCAGAGCAGAGAGGGGATCGCCTCCCTCACCCTGCTGGCCACGCTCTGTACAGTGCGCCTCAGTTTCCCCTTGGCCCTCTTGGCCACCAGGGCTTTCTTCTGGCAAGTGATCAACTTGTTGGCCACCATTGGCCTTCTTGGCCACCAAGGCTCACCGCTGGCTCATTCTCAGCCTCTGGTCAACTGTTGGTCAACAGCTGGCCAACCATTGATCAACTATTAGTCAACTGTTTGTCAGCCATTGGCCAACAGTTGGCCAGCCATTGTCCAACCAGGACCCCCAGGTCCTTCTCCACAGCAGAGCTCCTTTCCAGAGCCTGACCCAGATCTGCCTCACTCCCTGCAGGCGAACGGTCCAGGACAAGATGACGGGCGCAGACATAAAGCTGACGGACGAGCAGGTGGACCTGGTGCATCGTCTCCAGAAAGGGCAGTTAGGGGAAGTGCACTTC
The DNA here is from genome assembly GCA_016647715.1 of Pavo muticus. Lineage (NCBI taxonomy): Eukaryota > Metazoa > Chordata > Aves > Galliformes > Phasianidae > Pavo > Pavo muticus. The sequence continues at coordinate 139,774 of JACDJE010000866.1, forward strand.
AATCCCTACGAGGTGGGTCATGGCCTTCCCAGGTGACGCAGAGCGGGGTCTGGTTGGGGCAGGGGCAGCTCAGTGGCTCTGTGTGTCTCCACAGCCGGCCATCGACTTCTTCACCCATGAGGTCATGATCCACCCAGTGACCAATCGCCCGGCGGACAAACGGAGCTTCATCCCATCCCTCATTGAGAAGGAGAAGGTGAGAGTGGGAGCTCTGAGGGGCTGGGAGTGTGCATCTGAGCGTTCTACTGCACTCCTGTCTCAACCATACCCATCCCATCCCCACTGTAGCCCACCCACCCCACCACCATCCCCATAGCAGCAGCTGCTGCACACCCCGTGCCACCCCCCCAGTCCTGTGCAGCTCCATGCACCTGTGGGGGCAGAGCTGCGCTCAGGGCATCTCTTTCCATCCTCGCATCCGTATCTTCCCCATACACACCATGTCCTGGAGGCCCTGGGGCTGACCTGTCCCCATCCCTCAGGTCTCCAAGCTGGTCCATGCCATCAAGATGGGCTGGATCAAACCCCGCAAGCCCAAGGAGGACACCCCGACATACTACGACCTCTGGGCCCACGAGGACCCCAACTCCATCCTGGGCCGCCACAAGATGCACGTCCCAGCCCCCAAGATGAAGCTGCCAGGGCACGAGGAGTCCTACAACCCTCCGCCCGAGTACCTGCTCAGCGAGGAGGAGGTAGGGAGGTAGGGGGCCCGGCTGAGGGCAGGAAACCACCCGAGCCCCATCCCACCCTGCTGACCCCATTCCTCCCCCGCAGAAGTTGGCGTGGGAGCAGCAGGAGCCGGCCGAGCGGCGGCTGAACTTCGTGCCACAGCAGTACCGCTGCCTGCGCGCGGTGCCGGCGTACCCCCGCTTCATCCACGAGCGCTTCGAGCGCTGCCTCGACCTCTATCTGTGCCCACGGCAGAGGAAGATGAGGGTGAGAGCCTCCCCGACCCCAAAACCCCCACCCACGTGTCCCGGGGGACGTACAGAGAGGGCATTGCTCGCTCCGGTGCGTGCCCCCCATCCCCGGTGCGCTGTGTGCCGGATCACGGTGGTGCGTGCGGAGTTGTGACGGAGCTCCAAGCCGTGTCCCACTCTGTGCCTCCCGCAGGTGAACGTGGATCCCGAGGATCTGATCCCAAAGCTGCCGAAGCCGCGGGACCTGCAGCCCTTCCCCACCACGCAGGCGCTGGTAAGGAGCTGTGCAGAGCCGGGGGGCGGTGGGTGCGCCGTGCCACGCGCTGGGTGCTGCAGTAGAGCTGGGGATGATGGTCTCTGCAGACCCTCACCCCCCTCCTTTCCCCCTTCCTCCCCCAGGTGTACCGCGGGCACAGCAGCCTGGTGCGCTGCCTCAGCGTCTCCCCCAGCGGGCAGTGGTTGGCATCAGGTACGGCCCAGCGCCGTGCGCCGCGGCGTCACCGAACGCTTCGGCACTGCTGGAGCTGCTCCGGAGCACTGCTCTGCGCCAGCCCGGGGCTCTGCACATGTCAGAGCTGTTGAGGGGGGGAGGACGGGGGGAGCCCGGGCTCGGAGCCACAGCACCGCGTCCCGCAGCCACTCGCGGCTCCGTGGGTTTTTCCAGGACCCCACCCAGGAGTCTGCATCCCAACAGCGGAGAAAGTGAGCGCGGCGCAGCCCCGGAGGCTGCAGATTGAGAGCAGATGGCAGTTAACAGCCCGCTAAGGCACATGTGCTTTTTATAGCGCGCGGCGCTCCCCGGCTGCCAGCTCCCGGTGGCCGCGGCGGCGGCCGGTTGCACAACGCGGCATTCCTGGCCCCGGGGTGGGAGCGCGGCTGAGCTCAGGCGTTAAAAATAACCCCGAGCTGTGGGGACACGGCGCGTGCCACCGCTACCTGCGCCCACGGCCGCGTCCTGCAGCGAGCCGCGCCGTGCCGCGCTGAGCCGGGCGTGCCGCCAGCACAGCAGCTGCGCCGGGAGCCGACCGCGGGCAGAGCCGCGGGGTGGGGGCCGTTCTTTTTGCTGCAGCCCCCGCTCACGTCTCGCCTTCGTGCTGCTGTGGAATCTCCTGGCGCCCCGCATGGCGCTGAGCCGCGGCCGTACCAGCGCCGAGAGCCCGGGGAGCCCTGGGCAGCCCTTATGGTTGGACTCGGTGGTCTCGGTGGTCTTCTCCAATCCCAACTTCTGTGATTAGAGGAGTGGGGAGGTGGTGGGGGCGGGTCGATGGTTGGACTCAGTGATCACAGTGGTCTTTTCCAACCTTAATGACACTTTTGAGGGGGGAGATGGTGGGGGTGGGTCGATGGTTGGACTCAGTGATCACAGTGGTCTTTTCCAACCTTAATGACACTTTTGAGGGGGGAGATGGTGGGGGTGGGTCGATGGTTGGACTCAATGATCTTAGTGGTCTTTTCCAACCTTAATAACTCTTTTGAAGGGGGAGATGGTGGGGGTGGGTCGATGGTTGGACTCAGTGATCTCAGTGGTCTTTTCCAACCTTAATAACTCTTTTGAAGGGGGAGATGGTGGGGGTGGGTCGATGGTTGGACTCAATGATCTTAGTGGTCTTTTCCAACCTTAATAACTCTTTTGAAGGGGGAGATGGTGGGGGTGGGTCGATGGTTGGACTCAGTGATCTCAGTGGTCTTTTCCAACCTTAATAACTCTTTTGAAGGGGGAGATGGTGGGGGTGGGTGGATGGTTGGACTCAATGATCTTAGTGGTCTTCTCCAACTTTAATGACTCTCTTCTGTGGGGAGATGGTGGGGATGGGTTGATGGTTGGACTTGATGATCTTAGTGGTCTTTTCCAACCCTGGCACTTCCATGAGTGTCTGAGTGGGAGGTGGTAGGAAAGGGTCAGTGGTTGGACTCGATGATCTTAGACTCTCTGAGCGGGAGATGGTGAGGATGCTTTGATGGCTGGATCTTAGTGGTCTTCTCCAGCTCCAACAACTCCATGATTGTCTGAGTGAGGAGGTGGTGGGGATGGGCTGGCGGTTGTACTCAATGATCTCAGTGCTCTTTTCCAACCTTAATGACTCTCTTGAGTGGGGAGATGGTGGGGACGGGTCGATGGTTGGACTCAATGATCTTAATGGTCTTCTCCAACTTTAATGACTCTCTTGGGTGGGGAGATGGTGGGGTTGGGCCAGTGGTTGGACTTGACAGTCTTAGTGGTCTTCACCACCCCCACTGATCCCATGATTCTCTGGGCAGGGAGATGGTGAGGATGGGTCAACAGTTGGTCTTGGTGATCTCAGTGGTCTTCTCCAACTGCAGTGATCCCATGATTCTCTGAGTGGGAGATGTTGGAGATGGGTCAACGGTTGGACTTGCTGATCTTGGTGGTCTTTTCCAACCTTAATGACTCTCTGAGTGGGGAGATGATGGGGGTGAGTCAATGGTTGAACTCAACGATCTTAGTGGTCTTCACCAACCCCGATGATTCCACGGTTCTCTGAGTAGTGGGAAAGTGGTGTGGATGGGTCAACAGTTGATGGTCTTCTCCAGACCTGATAATTCCATGATTGGGGACGTGGTGCAGATGAGTCAACTGTTAGACACAGTGATCTCAATGGTCTTATCCAACTGCAATGATCCCGTGATTGTCTGGGTGGGGAGATGGTGGAGATGGGTCAACAGTTGGACTTGCTGATCTTGGTGGCCTTTTCCAACCTTAATGACTCTCTGAGTGGGGAGGTGGTGGGGTGGGTTGATGGTTGGACTCAATGATTTTAGCTGTCTTCACCAACCCCAATGATATCACGATTGCCTGAGTAGTGGGGAGGTGGTGTGGATGAGTCAGTGGTTAGTCTCAGTGATCTCAGTGGTCTTCTCCAACTGTGATGATCCCATGATTCTCTGAGTGGGGAGATGATGGAGGTGGGTAGACAGTTGGACTCAATGATCTTAGTGGTCTTCTCCAACCTTAATGACTCTTATGAGTGGGGAGGTGGTGGGGATGGGTTGATGGTTGGACTAAATGATCTTAGCGGTCTTTTCCAACCCTGACAATTCCATGAATCTCTGAGTGGGAGGTGGTGGGGATGGGTCAGTGGTTGGACTCAACAATCCTAGTGGTCTTCTCCAGCTCCAACAATTACATCGTTCTCTTGAGTGGGGAGATGGTGGGGATGGGTTGATGGTTGGACTCAATAATCTTAAGTGGTCTTCTCCAACTTCAATGACTCTCTGAGCGGGGATGGGTTGGTGGTTGGACTCGATGTTCTTGGAAGTCTGTTCCAACCTTAACGATTCCCCGTCTCCATGACCCACTCACCGCGTGCTTCCTGCAGGCTCCGATGACGGCACGGTGCGCTTCTGGGAGGTGTGCACGGCGCGCTGCATGAAGACCTTGCCTGTGGGCGGCGTGGTGAAGAGCGTCGCCTGGAACCCCAACCCCACCGTCTGCCTGGTGGCCGTCTGCGTGTGAGTGTCCCCGGGCACTGTCCTGCGCCCTCCAGCCCCCGCCAGGAGCTGCCCATGGCAGTTGGACGTGGTGATCTTGGAGGTCTTTTCCAACTTCAATGGGTCAATGATTCTAAGAGAGGGCATGGTGGGCAAGGAGATCTTCTCCAGCCGTAATGACTCCATGATTCCATGTCACTGGATTTCCTCTCCCGGAGCTTTTTAGCCTCCAGGGAGATCCTGGGGACTCACCTCCAGCAGTGGGGGCTCTGGTCTCGAGCTCTTGTCCCTTGTTTGGATACAGAAGAGCTTGGCAGGCTTGCACCATCCCACCCCACCATCATCACGCAGGGCTTGCAGAAGGGTTTCCCCTCACCAGCAGTGCCCTGACCCCTTCCCTCCCCAATCCCACACCACAGGGAGCAGTCAGTGCTGCTGGTGAACCCGTGCCTCGGGGACAAGCTGCTCTATGGGGCCACTGACCAGGTGCTGGAGTCCTACATGCCACCAGAGGAGGAGCGTGTACAGCCTGTCCAGTGGGTCACAGCCACCAGCGAGGAGCACAGCAGAGGCATCCGCCTGACGGTGCAGCACAGCAAGGTGGGGACAGGGCGGTCCTGGGGGACGGTGTGGGGCAGCCCCACTGATGGGCCTGGGGAGGGGGCCTGTGTGGGTCAGTGAGGGTCAACAACGCCAAAAAGTGGACGGCATTGGGTCAGGGCAAGGTGTTGGGTTGGTCCCTTCCAACTCAACCCATTCTGTAGTTCTGTGATCTTTAAGGACATTTCCAACCCAACTATTGTGTGCTTCTATGATCTTTAAGGGCTCTCCTAACCCAATCATCCCATGGGTTTATGATCTTTAAGGACCCTTCCAACCCAACCCAGCCCAACCCAACCATCCCATGGCTCTATGATCTTTAAGGTCCTTCCCCACCCAACCCAACCATCCCATGGCTCTCTGATCTTTAAGGTCCTTCCCAACCCAACCCAACCCAACCATCCCACGGCTCTATGATCTCTAAGGTCCTTCCCAACCCAACCCATTCCACGATTCTATTATCTCTGAGGACCCTTCCAACCCCTTATTCTATGATTCCATGGTTCTGACCCATGACCACCCCTCCCCGCTGCCCGCAGGCCCTGAAGCAGGTGACCTGGCACGGGAAGGGCGATTACTTCGCCACCGTCGTGGCCGACAACAGCAACATGCAAGTGCTGATCCACCAGACCAGCAAGCGCTGGAGCCAGAACCCCTTCCGCAAGAGCAAAGGGCTGGTGCAGTGCGTCCTCTTCCACCCCATCCGGCCCTACTTCTTCGTGGCCACGCAGCGCTACGTCCGCGTCTACAACCTCCTCAAGCAGGAGCTCACCAAGAAGCTGATGGCCAACTGCAAGTGGGTGTCCAGCATGGCCATCCACCCCGCAGGTATGGATGGTGGCGCCGGAACGGAGCACCCTGGGGTGCCAACGGTGGTGCGTGGGGTTCACCCAGTGATGGATGTCCCATTCCCTCCCCCAGGTGACAACGTCATCTGCGGCAGCTACGACAGCAAGCTGGCCTGGTTCGACCTGGACCTCTCCACCCGACCCTACCAGCTGCTGCGGTGAGCCCCAGCCCCCCAGGGCCGCCCCCATCCTTCCCTCCCCATGCTGCAGGGAGCCACACACAGGTTTTATTATTACCATTTTCTGAAGCATTGACCTCCCGGAGTCAGCTTTGTTGAAGGTGCTCCAAACACACACAGGGTTGAAGCAGAAGGTCCCATCGATGTGAGGCCCTCGTTTCCTTGTGCTGCCTCTTACAGGGTCCTACAGACACCCCACTGATCAGTGAGGATAAGCACCCTGTTCCAGCTCCCAGTTAATCCATACGTTTATTTTAGTGGTAATCACAAAGCATCTTCATCATCTTTCTGTCATCATGGACTGAACTTCTTGTACAAAGAGCCAGAGTGACAAAAACAGGTTAACCCGAGGTGGGGGTTTCCCATAGAAAAGTGGTAATTATCTTTGCCTGGTTTCGTACTGCTGCGCAGCCCCTAATTTTAGAAGCAATAAACAAGAATTTAGTGTCCCATAGAAATAAATAATTAAATTACACTCCAGATAACCCCGAATTTGGTGCTTTGGGAGCAGCGTTTCTGTAGGCACGCTGATACCCGATGCAGTTGGCAGCAGTGATGCAGTGAGCTGGAGGCAGCTTGGGTGTGAGTAGGCAGATGGACGAGTCGTATGTGCTGATGTCAGCAAATTTGGGGGAAGGGGCTGCATAGAAGGGCCTTGTTTATGTTCTGGATGTCCTTCATTGGAAGTGTTCAATATTAAGTTGGACAGGGCTTTGAGCATCCTTAATCTAATGAACCCCATGGCAGGGGCTGGAATGGATGACCATTAAGGGCCCTTCCAACACAACCATTCCATGGTTCTGTGATCTTTAAGGACCCTTCCAACCCAACCATCCCATGGCTTTATGATCTTTAAGGACCCTTCCAACCCAACCCAACTATCCCATGGTTCTGTGATCTTTAAGGATCCCCCCAGCACTACCCAACCATCCCACGGCTCTGTGAGCTTTCAGGACCCTTCCAACCCAACCATCCCATGATTCCATGACGTTATGATCCCCCTGTGCTGACGGCACTCGCTCTTTGCAGGCACCACAGGAAGGCACTGAGGAGCGTGGCCTTCCACAAGCACTACCCGCTCTTCGCCTCGGGCTCGGACGACGGGACCATCATCGTGTGCCATGGCATGGTCTACAAGTACGTGGGAGTTGGGTCGGGGAGGGTTCGATGTCTTCCCACGGGCCGGGGGGCAGCAGAGAGTTGGTTATAGGGCAGAGGGTGCAGAGCATCGATGGGGTGACCCCACGGGTGGCTCCAGAGCCTCACACAGACCCATCTCCCCACACAGCGACCTGCTGCAGAACCCGCTGCTGGTGCCGGTGAAGGTGCTGAAAGGCCACGCGCTGACCCTGGACCTGGGCGTCCTCGATGTCATCTTCCACCCCACGCAGCCGTGGGTCTTCTCCTCCGGCGCCGACGGCACCGTCCGGCTCTACACGTAGCTGCTGCCCAACGCCGGACCCCAACAACACCGACACCCCAACGACACCGACACCCCAACATTGGCATCCCAACTACACCGGCACCCCAACACCGGCACCCCGACAACACCGGCACCACAACACTGGCACCCCAACACCAGCACTCTGATACTGGCACCCCAGTGCCAGCACCCCAACAAGACTGGCATCCCAACATCAGCACCTCAATGACATCGGCATCCCGACACCGGCACCCTGACTACACTGGCACCCCAATACTGCTCCCTGATACCGGCACCCTGACACCAGCACCCTGACAACACTGGCATCCTGACACCGGCACCCCAATACCAGGACTCTGAGGCACCCCGACTACACCAGAACCCCGATACCAGCACCCCAATACCAGGACTCTGATACCGGCACCCCAACGACACCGACACCCCAACACCAGGACTCTGAGGCACCCCGACTACACCAGAACCCCGATACCAGCACCCCAATACCAGGACTCTGATACCGGCACCCCAACAACACCAACACCCCAACACTGGCTGGGAACATCTCTGCTCCCACCCATGGGCTCCGGAACCTTTCTCATTTCTCATTAAACTTATTTTTGGGTACAGAACCGCATCTCCGCGTCCTCCACCTCCAACTCAGCCCGGGCTGCACCAAGGAGCACCCCAGCACCCCAACTCCTGCGCGGTGCTGCCCAGTGCGGTGCCCTCCAGCCCTCCCCAGAGTGTTTGTGGGGTTTCTCCATGCCCGCCTGCCCCACAACATCCCCCATGGCCGGGAGAGCTGCTCTGAGCTGAAAGCACAGGACCTGCACCTCTGCAGCCCCCTGGCTGAGCCCATCATGCTCCATAGGGACACACATGGAGGTAACATTGTGACCGCCCCATAGCACACTCACAGAGCCCACCCCACAGGCACCCAGAGCCGGGACACAGCCCCACAGCCCCCCCCCTGGCACTTCCATGAGTGTCTGAGTGGGAGGTGGTAGGAAAGGGTCAGTGGTTGGACTCGATGATCTTAGACTCTCTGAGCGGGAGATGGTGAGGATGCTTTGATGGCTGGATCTTAGTGGTCTTCTCCAGCTCCAACAACTCCATGATTGTCTGAGTGAGGAGGTGGTGGGGATGGGCTGGCGGTTGTACTCAATGATCTCAGTGCTCTTTTCCAACCTTAATGACTCTCTTGAGTGGGGAGATGGTGGGGACGGGTCGATGGTTGGACTCAATGATCTTAATGGTCTTCTCCAACTTTAATGACTCTCTTGGGTGGGGAGATGGTGGGGTTGGGCCAGTGGTTGGACTTGACAGTCTTAGTGGTCTTCACCACCCCCACTGATCCCATGATTCTCTGGGCAGGGAGATGGTGAGGATGGGTCAACAGTTGGTCTTGGTGATCTCAGTGGTCTTCTCCAACTGCAGTGATCCCATGATTCTCTGAGTGGGAGATGTTGGAGATGGGTCAACGGTTGGACTTGCTGATCTTGGTGGTCTTTTCCAACCTTAATGACTCTCTGAGTGGGGAGATGATGGGGGTGAGTCAATGGTTGAACTCAACGATCTTAGTGGTCTTCACCAACCCCGATGATTCCACGGTTCTCTGAGTAGTGGGAAAGTGGTGTGGATGGGTCAACAGTTGATGGTCTTCTCCAGACCTGATAATTCCATGATTGGGGACGTGGTGCAGATGAGTCAACTGTTAGACACAGTGATCTCAATGGTCTTCTCCAACTGCAATGATCCCGTGATTGTCTGGGTGGGGAGATGGTGGAGATGGGTCAACAGTTGGACTTGCTGATCTTGGTGGCCTTTTCCAACCTTAATGACTCTCTGAGTGGGGAGGTGGTGGGGTGGGTTGATGGTTGGACTCAATGATTTTAGCTGTCTTCACCAACCCCAATGATATCACGATTGCCTGAGTAGTGGGGAGGTGGTGTGGATGAGTCAGTGGTTAGTCTCAGTGATCTCAGTGGTCTTCTCCAACTGTGATGATCCCATGATTCTCTGAGTGGGGAGATGATGGAGGTGGGTAGACAGTTGGACTCAATGATCTTAGTGGTCTTCTCCAACCTTAATGACTCTTATGAGTGGGGAGGTGGTGGGGATGGGTTGATGGTTGGACTTAATGATCTTAGCGGTCTTTTCCAACCCTGACAATTCCATGAATCTCTGAGTGGGAGGTGGTGGGGATGGGTCAGTGGTTGGACTCAACAATCCTAGTGGTCTTCTCCAGCTCCAACAATTACATCGTTCTCTTGAGTGGGGAGATGGTGGGGATGGGTTGATGGTTGGACTCAATAATCTTAAGTGGTCTTCTCCAACTTCAATGACTCTCTGAGCGGGGATGGGTTGGTGGTTGGACTCGATGTTCTTGGAAGTCTGTTCCAACCTTAACGATTCCCCGTCTCCATGACCCACTCACCGCGTGCTTCCTGCAGGCTCCGATGACGGCACGGTGCGCTTCTGGGAGGTGTGCACGGCGCGCTGCATGAAGACCTTGCCTGTGGGCGGCGTGGTGAAGAGCGTCGCCTGGAACCCCAACCCCACCGTCTGCCTGGTGGCCGTCTGCGTGTGAGTGTCCCCGGGCACTGTCCTGCGCCCTCCAGCCCCCGCCAGGAGCTGCCCATGGCAGTTGGACGTGGTGATCTTGGAGGTCTTTTCCAACTTCAATGGGTCAATGATTCTAAGAGNTGGAAGAGACCTCCAAGGTCATCCAGTCCAACCCCAATCCACCCTCACTGTAACCCTAAATAGACTCATAGAGTCATTAAGGTTGGAGAAGACCTTCAAGATCCCCAACCCCAATCCCAACCCACCCCACTGTAAGCCTACATAGACCCACAGAGTCATTAAGGATAGAGAAGAACTTCAGGATCCCCAACTCCAATCAAAGAGGTCTTCTCCAACCTTAAGAATTCCATGATTCAGTGATTCTGTTCTGCAGATGTATTGGGATTGGACTTGATGATCTTGGAGGTCTTCTCCAACTGGAATGATTCTAAGATCATCAAGTCCAGCTGTCAACCCACTCCCACCACCCCCCCTACACCGTATCCCTAAATAGAACCGCAGAGACATTAAGGTTGGAAGATCCTCAACCCCAACCCACCTCCACCACAACTCTAAACCCCCAGCTCCCCCTGATTTATGCCACATCCCCCTCCCGCGCTCCTCATCCTCCGCCCCGGGGGTGCCCCCCCGGCCCCTCCCGTCGCTCCCCCCATTACTCACACCCGGATTATCTTTCACTGTTGCTAACAGACAGCCCTCTTTCTTCTGGACGGGGCTCAGGGAGCCAACGGAAAGATAGTTTTTCCTTTTTTAGTGTTTTTTAAGCTCTCTTGGAACGATCCGAAAGTTTCCGTGCATTACTCTATACTATGAGGTCACCAGTGACAAGGAAAAAATCCCTGAAATCCAGGAAAATTACTTAACTCTGCTCCAAAATGCCACCGGCTTCAGTCGGGCTTTTTATGAGCCCTTCGCCGGGAGCCGAGCGCTGCCCCATCGCCGGGAGCGCTGCCCCATAACCTGGAACCCCACTGCGCGGCGTCCCCGTCTGCTCCCAGCGCTCAGAGCCGTGGAATTGGTGTGCTTGGAAAAGACCTCCAACATCCCCGAGCCCCACGGGCAACTCATCCCCACCGCGTCCACCGTAGGGTCACAGAGGTTGGAAGAGATCCCCAGGAACCCCAACTCCAACCCCGACCCACCCCACCATGACCCCAGATAGAACCATAGTCACCAAGGTAGGAAAAGACTTCCAGGATCCCCAACTCCAACCCTGATCCACCCCACCATGACCCTAAATAGATCCACAGGGTCATTATGGNCGACACCCCAACACCAGGACTCTGAGGCACCCCGACTACACCAGAACCCCGATACCAGCACCCCAATACCAGGACTCTGATACCGGCACCCCAACAACACCAACACCCCAACACTGGCTGGGAACATCTCTGCTCCCACCCATGGGCTCCGGAACCTTTCTCATTTCTCATTAAACTTATTTTTGGGTACAGAACCGCATCTCCGCGTCCTCCACCTCCAACTCAGCCCGGGCTGCACCAAGGAGCACCCCAGCACCCCAACTCCTGCGCGGTGCTGCCCAGTGCGGTGCCCTCCAGCCCTCCCCAGAGTGTTTGTGGGGTTTCTCCATGCCCGCCTGCCCCACAACATCCCCCATGGCCGGGAGAGCTGCTCTGAGCTGAAAGCACAGGACCTGCACCTCTGCAGCCCCCTGGCTGAGCCCATCATGCTCCATAGGGACACACATGGAGGTAACATTGTGACCGCCCCATAGCACACTCACAGAGCCCACCCCACAGGCACCCAGAGCNACCATAGTCATCAAGGTAGGAAAAGACTTCCAGGATCCCCAGCTCCAACCCTGATCCACCCCACCATGACCCTAAATAGATCCACAGGGTCATTAAGGTTGGAGAAGACCTCCGAGGTCATCCAGTCCAATCCCAACCCACCCCACCACGACCCTAAATAGATCCATAGGGTCATTAAGGTTGGAGAAGACCTCCAAGGTCCTCCAGTCCAACCCCAACCCACCCCACCATGACCCTAAATAGATCCATAGGGTCATTAAGGTTGGAGAAGACCTCCGAGGTCATCCAGTCCAATCCCAACCCACCCCACCATGACCCTAAATAGATCCATAGGGTCATTAAGGTTGGAGAAGACCTCCAAGGTCCTCCAGTCCAACCCCAACCCACCCCACCACGACCCTAAATAGACTGATAGAGTCATCAAGGTTGGAAAAGACCTCCAAGATCCCTGAGTCCAGTGGTCAACTCATCCTCACCATGTCCACTGTAGGGTCACTGACGTTGGAAGAGACTTCCAAGATCCTCAACCCCAACCCACCCCCCACCGTGACTGTAAATAGAACCATAGACTCATTCAGGTTGGAAGAGACCTCCAAGGTCATCCAGTCCAACCCCAATCCACCCTCACTGTAACCCTAAATAGACTCATAGAGTCATTAAGGTTGGAGAAGACCTTCAAGATCCCCAACCCCAATCCCAACCCACCCCACTGTAAGCCTACATAGACCCACAGAGTCATTAAGGATAGAGAAGAACTTCAGGATCCCCAACTCCAATCAAAGAGGTCTTCTCCAACCTTAAGAATTCCATGATTCAGTGATTCTGTTCTGCAGATGTATTGGGATTGGACTTGATGATCTTGGAGGTCTTCTCCAACTGGAATGATTCTAAGATCATCAAGTCCAGCTGTCAACCCACTCCCACCACCCCCCCTACACCGTATCCCTAAATAGAACCGCAGAGACATTAAGGTTGGAAGATCCTCAACCCCAACCCACCTCCACCACAACTCTAAACAGAACCACAGTCATTAAGGTTGGAAGACACCCCCAGGATCCTCAACCCCAACCCATCTCCACCACAACCCTAAACAGAACCACAGTCATTAAAGTTGGAAGAGACCTCCAGGATCACCAACTCCACTCCCAATCCATCTCCATCATGACCCTAAATAGACCCATAGAGTCATTCAGGTTGGAGAGGACCTTCAAGGCCATCCAGTTCAACCCCCATCCCACCCCCACCATGCCCACTGCCGTGTCCCCCAGTGCCACATCCCCACAGTTCTTCAGCACTTCCAAGGACGGTGACCCCACCACCATGCCCGACCCCAGGCAGCCCGTGCCGGTGCCTGATCCCTTTTTTTGGGAAGAAATGTTTCCTAATCTCCAACCTGACCCTCCCCTGGTGCAATTAAGGCCATCCCCTCCTGTCCCATTGCTGTCACCTGGGAGCAGAGGCCAACCCTCTCCCACACCACAACCTCCCTTCCGGAGTTATAGGTAGCGATGAGCTCTCCCCTGCGTCCCCTCTGCTCCGGATCGACCCACCCCACACCCACAGTGGCTCCCCATAGCACTGTGCTCCATAACCTTCCCCCTTGGACACACTCAGCACCTCAATGTCCCTCTCGCAGTGAGGAAGGACTGTGTGGGGTTGCAGGGTGGGCACAGCCCGTGGTACTCACCCGAGATGAGCTGCTCCAGGTCCACCTGGTGGCAGTGGTCCTCCCCCACGTGCAGCACGAGGAACCCTGGGGAGGAAGGTCAGGGTCAGGACTCGATGGGACCCCAATGGGAACCCCCAGAGCTGTGCATAGAGGGACATAGGGCTGCAGTGTGGGTCACAGGGAGCGATCCCAGAGAGGTCATGTGGGGATGTGGGTCAGTGCTGTGCACCAGGAACGTCCGACCCACAGCGCTGAGGACATCGTGTAACGCAGCCCCACAACTTCCAGCAGTATTCTGTGATTTTTAGTGATGGTTTTCACGAGCTGGTTGCACGGGTGATGGCTGCTCCGAAAGTAANGGCTCGGGGGGGGGGCGGAGCGGAGGAAGACGATGGCGCTGCGGAGCGGTGCCCGTGGGGGGGGGCGCGTGGCGGTGGCGGTGGGGCTCCGACCCCATAGCGCTGCGCGGGGTCAGAGGATGCGGACGAGGCGGCCCAGGGTCTCTGCCACCTTCATGCGGACGGCGGGGACCGGGTCCTTCAGGAGGAGGTTGAGGGCTGTGGGGAGCAGAGCACAGGGTGGGGGGAGTCAGGGTGGGGGGTTGCCCACGCCCCTCCCCCAGCCTCCATCACCACCGTCACACACATCAGGAGGGGGCACAGCGACCCCAAATCCCCTCTGGGATCCCAAATCCACTCTGGGAATCCCCTATGCCCTTGGGGTCCCTATAGCCCCTTGGGGACCCCAAATCCACTTTGGGAACACCATATGCCTTTGGGGACTCCAAATGCTCTTTGAAGAACCCCAATCCACCACAGGGACACAAAATCCCTTTGGGGACCCCAAATCCACTTTGGAGACCCCAAATCCCAATGTGAACCCCAAATCCACCCTGAAAACCCATTATCCCTTTGGGGACCCCAAATTCACTTTGGCGATTCCCAAATACTCTTGGGGATTCCATATCCGCTTTAGGGACCTCAGATCCTCCCCCATGGACCCCAAGTCCACTTTGAGAACCCTATATCCCCTTGGGGACTCCAAATTCACTTTGGGAACACCACATCCCCTTGGGGTCCCCATATCCCCATCGGGGACCCCAAATTTCCTTTGGGAACCCCATACTCCTTTGGAGACTCCAAATCCCCCTGTGGACCCCAAATCCATTTTGAGAACCCCATATTCCCCTGGGGACTCCAAAATCTCTTTGGGGACCGGGAAATACTCTTGGGGAGCCCAAATCTACTTTGAGGATCCCAAATCCTTCTGGGAACCCCGAATTCACTTTGGGAACCCCATATCCTTTTGGGGGTCCCCCAATCCACTTTGGGAACGCAATATCCCTTTGGGGGACTCCAAATCCTCTTTGAGGACCTCAAATCCACATCAGGGACCCAAATCCCCACTGGGGACCCCATATCCACTTTGGGGACCCCAAATCCCCCTGTGGACCCCGTGGATACACTTTGAGAATCCCATATCCCCTTGGGGACCCCAAATTCACTTTGGGGACCCCCAAATACTCTTGGGGACCTCCCGCAACCCCCTGGGAATCCCATATCCATCTCGAGAACACTATATCCCCTTTGGGACCCCACAATCCATTCAGGGTCTCCAAATCCCCCATTTCGAACCCCAAATCCACTTTGAGGACCCCATATCTCCCTGAGAACCCCAAATCCACTCGGGGACTCCTGAAACCCCTTTGGGGACTCCATCTCTCCCTTGGTGACCCCCATCACTGGATCCTTCCCCCCCCCCC
>JACDJE010000866.1:171727-181947 GCA_016647715.1 Pavo muticus
GGACAGCACCAGGATGGCACTGGGGCATGGCACTGGGACAGCACCAGGATGGCACTGGGAAGGCACTGGGGGGGCATCAGGGGATGGCACTGGGATGGCACTGAGATGGCACCAGGACAGCACCGGGGTAGTATAAGGATGGCACTGAGACAGCACCGGGAAAACATTGCAATGGCATTGTGATGGCACTGGGATGGCACCAGGACAGCACCAGGATGTTTTCAGGATGGCACTGGGATGGCACCGGGATGGCATTGGGATGGCATCAGGATAGCACTGGGATGGCACTGAGATGGCACCAGGACGGCATTGGGATGGCATGGAGGTGGCACTGGGATGACATGGGGATAACAACGCAATAGCACTGGGATGGCACTGGGATGGCACCAGGACAGCACTGGGATGGCATTGGGATGGCACTGGGACAGCACTGGGATACACAGGGACAGCACTGGGATGGCATTGGGATGGCACTGGGATGGCTTGGGATTGCACCAGGATGGTACTGGGATGGCACTGGAATACACAGCGACAGCACTGGGATACACAGGGATAGCACTGGGATGCCATTGGGATGGAACCAGGACAGCACTGGGATGGCACTGGGATAAACAGGGACAGCACTGGGATGGCAATGGGATGGCACTGGGATGGCACCAGGATGGCACTGGGATGGCATTGGGATTGCACCAGGATGGCACTGGGATGGCACTGGAATACACAGCGACAGCACTAGGATACACAGGGATAGCACTGGGATACACAGGGATAGCACTGGGATACACAGGGATAGCACTGGGATGGCATTGGGATGGCACCAGGACAGCACTGAGATGGCACTGGGATGGCACTGGGATAAACAGGGACAGCACTGGGATAGCACTGGGACGGCATTAGGATGGCATCAGGATGGCATTGGGATGGCACTGGGACAGCACTGGGATACACTGGGACAGCACTGGGATGGCATTGGGATGGCATTGGGATGGCACTGGGACAGCACTGGGATGGCACTGGGATGGTATTGGGATGGCACCGGGACAGCACTGGGATGGCACTGGGATGGTATTGGGATGGCACGGGGACAGCACGGGGACAGCACTGGGATGGTATTGGGATGGCACGGGGACAGCACGGGGACAGCACTGGGATGGCACTGGGATGGTATTGTGATGGCACTGGGACAGCATTGGGATGGCACCAGGACACAGAGGCGGTCCCACTGATGCACACTTACGCTGACGTTGAGCCTGCCCAGGTAGAAGTCCAGCAGCGCGGCGCTGAGCTCCACGGCACGCTGCCGCTCGTGCTGCTTGCTGGATTTGATCCATGGGCCCAAATGCTGCGATANCCCATGGCACTGCCCATGGCACTCTATGACGCCCCATGGCACAGACCTGGCACCTGGCACAGGGACCCCATGGCACCAAACCTGGCACCCCATGGCACCCCATGGCACAGATCTGGCACTGCATGGCACCCCATGGCACTGGGATCCCATGGCACTGCCCATGGCACTCCATGACACCCCATGGCACAGACCTGGCACCTGGCACAGGCACCCCGTGGCACAAAACCTGGCACCCCATTGCACAGATCTGGCACTGCATGGCACCTCATGGCACTGCCCATGGCACTCCATGACGCCCCATGGCACAGACCTGGCACCTGGCACGGGCACCCCATGGCACCAAACCTGGCACCCCATGGCACCCCATGGCACAGACTCAGCACCACCAGCAGTGCCAGGAGGGTCCGTGGCCACCTCTCCCCGTCGCCGCAGCCCCACGGCCGTCCCCTCCCGGCTCCCACTCTGTCATCTCCATCACCGGCACTGCCTCGAGTGGAGGGACCGAGCTCTCACCTCATCAGTTTGGAGAGAGGGAGACACAGGCATTTGCTTCCTTCCCCTCCCGCCCCACGGTGAGGCAAAGCCGCTATTTTAAACCCAAAAAAAAAGGACGCCGAGAGCCAACCGCGCTCCAAAACGAAAGCAGATTCTGGGACGGGAGCCAAGAGCCGGGGCCGGCGGCCGCCACGGCCAAACAGAAAATAAAAACAGGGCCCTCGTCCCGGGCTGCTTAAAGCAGCTGAGAATTTAAAAGGTGGTTTATAAGCGAGGATATAGCTCTGCCTTGTTGGCATAAGGCGTTCCTTTATGTAACAGAACCTCCTCGAGTGGCCCCGGGCTCGATGGTGGTATGGAGATACGGTTACGGGTTCTGGCGGGGAGAGGAGAGGCCTTGAGTCACCTCATTCCTGGGGTGGGACGTAAGGAGGGAGCTCGGCGCTGCTGCTGCATGGCAGCCGCACGTTCAGGGCCGGAGCCTGCACGCTTCCTCCGCCGCTCCCTCTGCTGCAGGGGTAGGATGGCACGAAGGGATGAAAATACGGCCCCGTTGCAGTCAGCAATGGCACTGCAGCAGGTCAGGGCTGAGCTGCTGGAAGGGAGTTCTGCGGAGAAGGAGTTGGGGGTCTCGGGGGCCAATGGTTGACCCAGCGGTTGACCATGAGCCACCAGTGTGCCCTGGTGGCCAAGAGGGCCGATGGTTGATCAATGATTGACCAAAGGTCAACCAGTGGTTGATCAACAGTTGACCAATGGTTGACCATAAGGCAGCAGTGCACCCTGGCGGCCAAGAGGGTCGACCCTCTTGGGTCAGTAGACCAAGAGACAGCAGTGAGCCCTTATGGCCAAGAGAGCCAATGGCTGACCAACAATTGACCAGTGGTTGACCAATGGTTGACCATGAGCCAGTAGTCTGTCCTGGTGGCCAAAAGGGCCAGTGGTTGACCCAATGATTAAGCCAGCAAAGTGCCCTTGTGGCCAAGACGGCTAACTGTTGATCAACTGTTGACCAATAGTTGACCAACAATGGACCAGTGGTTGACCAACAGTTGACCAGGAGCCAGCAATGAGCCCTGATGGCCAAGAGGGCCGACGGGACCCTGTGGTGCATTGCCCAGAGTGCAGCCAGCAGGGCAGGGAGGTGCTGCTCCCCTCTGCTCTGCCCTGGGGGGGCACTGCTGGAGCGCTGCGCCCGGTGCTGGGCTCCCAGTTCAGGGCAGACTGGGAGCTGCTGGGAGAGCCCAGCGGAGGGTGAGGAGATGGGGGGGCCTGGAGCCCCTCCTGGTGGGGACAGGCTGAGAGCCCCGGGGCTGAGCACGTGGGGGGAGAGAAGGCTGAGAGGGGTCTGAGCAGTGCTGACCAATACCCAGAGGGTGGTGGGTGGGAGGAGGGAGCCAGGTTGGGCTGGGGGAGCTCCAGAGGTCCCTTCCAGCTGCTATGGATCTGGGATTTGGGGATTCTGCATGGTTCTGCCCCACTCACCTCAGCCAGGAAGGCGGTGGCGGTGACGCGTTGGCTGTCAAAGGCGCTGCTCAGCGTGGGGACCAGGCTCTTGACAATGAGGGGCAGGCGGGGGCCAGCATGCCGTGCCATGGAGCTGCAGGGAGAAGGGACTGTCATCTGCACAGCCCTCAGTCCCCACTGCCCCCAGTACTCCAGTGCCCCCCGTCATCAATGCCCCCAGTACCCCAGTGCCACCAGTCCCCAATGCCCCNGGGGGATAATGTTATCAGAGGGTGGTGGGGTCCTCGGGTGACAGAGGAAGGGGACAGTGGGTGAGACGGAAGCAGCACATACTGCAAACATGTCCTGCAGGCCGTGCGGGGTCAGGCTGCGCTGCAGGAGGGTCTTCAGCAGCTCCTGGAGGGCACCAAGGGTGTCTGCAAACAGCTCCTGTGGAGTGGTTATGGGATGTGAGATGCACCCCAGAACTGGGGGGTGGTGGGGTACCTCCAGGAGTGGGGGTGGAGGGGGAATCCCCAGGAATAGGGGATGGAGGGGACATCCTCAGGAGTGGAAGATGGACGGGGCACCCCCAGGAGTGGGGGGCGGAGGTGGGTGCTGCCAGGAGTGGGGGGTAGAAGGGGTACCCCCAGGAATAGGGGATGGAGGGGACACTCCCTGGAGCGGGAAGTAGAGGGAGGACCCCCAGGACTGGGAGATGGAAGGGAACCCCCAGGAACAGGGGATGGAGGGAACATCCCCAGGAGTGGGAGATGGACGGGGGACCCCCTGGAGTTGGGGATGGAGTTGAGACACCTAGGAGTGGGGGATAGAGGGGACACCCCCAGGGGTGGGGGATGGAGGGGGAACCCCCAGGACTGGGAGACGAAAGGGGTACCCCCAGGAATAGGGGATGGAGAGCCCCCCCACCTCGCTGTAGGGCACATCGCCGCCGTCCCCATCGCGGTCCCACAGTGGGTCCAATGGGGGCAGAGCCAGGACGCCGGCCAGGCACGCGTCCATCAGCTCCGTGCGGTCGGGGTCGTTGAGCTGGGGCTCCAGGAGACTGAGGTGGGGGTTCAGGAGTGCAGTAGGAGGGACGGAACAAAATGCTGTTGGCCCAGCCACACGCTCATGGGGTCATTGGGGTTGGAAGAGACCTCCAAGACCCTCCAGTCCAACCCCAATCCATCCCTACCATGCCCACCTTTAAGGGACCTTTAAGGACCTTTCTACCCCAATCCCTTCTCCGTTGACCTTTAAGGACCCTTCCAACCCAATGCCTTCTATGAGGACCTTTAAGGACCCCCCCAACACAACCATCCCATGGCTATATGATCTTTCAGGACCCTTCTGACCCAATCCCTTCTAAGATGACCTTTAAAGACCATCCCGACCCAACGCCTTCTATGATTACCTTTCAGGACCCTTCCAACCCAACCATCCCACAGCTCTATGATCTTTCAGGACCCATCCAACAGAACCCCTTCTATGACAGTGTTTCAGGACCTTCCTAACCCAACCATCTCAGGTCTCTATGATCCTTAAGGACACTTCCAACACAATCATCCCACAGCTCTAGGATCTTTAAGGACCATTCCAACCCAACCCAACCAGCCCATGTGTCTGTGATCTTTAAGGACTGTTCCAATCCAACAATTCCAAGGCCCTACCATTTTTCAGGACTCTTCCAAGACAACCATTACATGACTACCTTTCAGGACCCTTCCAACACAAACATCCCACAGCTCTGTAATCTTTTAAGGACTGTTCCAACCCAACCATCCCACGGCTCTATGATCTTTCAGGACCCTCCCATCCCAACTCCTTCTATGATGACCTTTCAGGACTCTTCCAACCCAACCATCTCATGTCTCTATGATCCTCAAGGTCCCTTCCAATCAAACCCTACCCTACACAACCATCCCAGGTGTCTATGATCTTTAAGGACCCTTCCAACCCAATCCAATCCAACCATCCCATGGCTCTATGACCTTTCAGGACCCTCTGAACCAACCCAACCCAACTATCTCATGTCTCTACGACCTTCCAGGACCCACCCAACCCACCTAGCCCTCAGCTCTACCAAGAAGGATACACCAGGTGGGTGCAGGTGACCATCGCCCACTGCCGCACCGGCGTCCGCATGGAGTCCAGCGGTTCTGCTTTGATGAACTCCTGGAACACAGAGCGAGGGGATGGGGACAGGGATGGTCACACCCACCCCATTCACCGCCCCCCAAATCCCGACCCTCCCCGAACCACCCGACCCTGGCACCCGCTCTCACCACCATCTGCGCCACGAGTTCGGCTTTGCGGCCCAAAAGGAAGTCGGTGCATTTGGTGCTGCCGCGGACGGCCCGGCTGATCATGGCGATGCTCCGGATGAGGCACAGCTTCAGGGTCAGATCCTGAGCACAGAACGGCGGTGACACCACCGCAGATCGTCACCTCCCGGCGCTGGGGACTCTCTGCCCCGTGTCCCCCCCCGCGCCAGGCTCTGTGCTGACAAAGGGAGTGGCTGGGCCTCCGTCCTGATAGACACCCCATAGCCGTGGGGCACCACGACCCCCACAGCCATGGAGAATCAGAACCCCATAGCCATGGGGCACTGGGACCATCTTAGCCACAAAGAATTGGGAACCCCACAGCCATGGAGAATCAGAACCCCATAGCCATGGGGCACTGGGACCCTCAAAACCACTAAGATTTGGGAATCCCACAGCCATGGGGCACTGGGACCATCATAGCCATTAGAATCAGAAACCCACAGCCACAGAGAATTGGGAACCCCATAGCCATAGATTCTGGTACCATGGGGTACCAGAATCCCCATAGTCACAGAGAATCAGAACCACATGGCCATGGGGCACTGGGACCATCTTAGCCACAAAGAATTGGGAACCCCACAGCCATGGAGAATCAGAACCCCATAGCCATGGGGCGCTGGGACCATCTTAGCCACAAAGANGACCACCACCACCAACCATGGACTACCACCATCAGCCATGGATCACCACCAACAACCACAGCTGGTGTCAAGGACCACCACCAACCATGGAACTCCATCACCAACTGACCAAGTGCCAAGGACCATCATCAACCACAGACCACCACCACCAACTACAGGCCAACTGACAGTTCAGCTACAGCTGCTGCCAAGGACCAGCACCAACCATGGGCCACCACCACCACCACCACCATCAACCACAGCCCGTGCCAAGGACCGCCAGCACCAACCACAGACCATCACCATCAGCCATGGACCGCCAGCTCCAGCCATGACTGATGCCATGGACTGCTGCTACCAACCACAGATGATACTGAGGACCACCATGAGCCTGATCACCATCATCAACCATGGCTGGTGCCAAAGACCAGCCATGGACCACCACCACCACCACCAATCACAGCCACTGCCAAGGACTGCTAGCACCTGCCATGGACCACCACTGTCAGCCATGAACCACCACTGCCAACCACGGACCGTAACCATCAGCCATGGACCACCACCTCCAGCCATGACTGGTGCCAGGGACCACTGCTACCAACCACAGCTGATACTGAGGACCACCATGAGCCATGGATCACCATCACCAACCATGGTTGCTGCCAAGGTCCAGCCATGGACCACCACCACCAACCACAGCTTGTACCGAGGACCGTCATAAGCCACAGACCACCACCATCAGCCACAATTGGTGTCAAGGACCATCACTGGCCACAGACCACCACCATCACTCACAGACCACCACCGACCATGTCTGGAGCTGACGACCACCACCAACCACGGACCGCCACCACGAACCACCGAGAATGGCAGCAGCCCCCGGATCCATCCCCCATCCGCTCCTAGGCTCCAGCCCCCCACTACGGGGTTGCCCCATCCCCCAGACCCAAACCTGGATCCCACCCCAGCTGTGGGAGGGGGGGAAGAGCTGCAGCAGCAGCAGCAGCAGCAGCAGCGCATCACGGGGAGCGCTCCCAGTTCCACACAGCGAGAACCCTGCGTGAGCCCCAGAACCCCGCGCGGTACAGGTGGAGCCGCAGTCAGCCCAGGAAAGCTGCAGCAGGATCGATTTCCTCGCAGCACACGAAAACAGCAGCACAAAAACCTCTGGCAGACGCTCGCAGAGATCTGATCCTCCCCTTGCTCCGGGCTCGGCCTCGCGGCAGACGCAGCACGAGGCTGCTCCTGCGGGACGGACGCTTCACGGGGTTTGCTTTTCCTACAGACGCTTCCTTCCTCTCCGACAAAGGCTGTGTCTTCCAACCTCCCCTTCCTGCCAAGCTATCGTGTTCACCTTTACCGTCGCTCTTTGGCATTTAAGGATCAGGGAGATTCAGCGTTCAGAACGCGGCCAGGAAGCGGCTTTGATATTGTAACCAGCTCCTGGGACCGGGCTGGAATTTCACATCTCGGTGCGTCGGACGGAGCCTCTTCCCCTCCATCCGTCAGTGGTGACTTCATGGCCACGCGGCCCCAGCCACCAGCCAGCACCCAATGCGGCCACGCACCCACCGGCCACCCGGCCCCGGGCATTTCTGGAAGGGTCTCATGCAATGCCGCTGCCTTGATGCTCTCCCAGCTCAGGTAATGCCAAAGACCACCATCAACCACACATCACCAGCAACAACCATAAGCCACAGACAATCACCATCCACCACGGACCGCTACCACCAACCACAGACCACAACAAATAGCCACAGACCACCACCATCAGCCATGGACCACCACCAGCAACCATGGACCACCACCACCACCAAGCACAGACCATCACCAACAATCACGGACCGCTACCATCAGCCATAGACCACCAACAATGATGGACCACAAAAAACAACCACGGACTGTCACCACCAGCCACGGATGATCACCATCTGTCATGAACCATCACTACCAACCATGGACCACCACCATCAGCCACGGACTACCACAACCAACCATGGACCACCACCACCAACCATGGACCGCCACCATCAGCCACCACCACCAACCATGGACCACCATCACCAACCACAGACCATCACCAACAACCACGGACTGTCACCACCAGTCACGGATGACCATCATCAGCCATGAACCATCACTACCAACCACGGACCACAACCATCAGCCACAGACTACCACCACCAGCTATGGACCTCCCTCATCAGCCAAGATCCACCAACAACAACCGTGGACCACCATCACCAACCACAGACTGTCACCACCAACCATGGACCACCACCACCAACCATGGACCACCAGCATCAGCCATGGGGTGGCCCTCAAGCTGTTGCAGGATCCCAGTGTGCTGCAAGGATTGCTGTGCTCATCTCCCGAGGGCGAGGTGGGAGAGCACGAGGAGGCGGGCTGGGCTCCTAGGATCACACCGCTGTGGACTAATTAGGATTGGAGAAAACCTCCGAGATCCCCAACCCAACCCCAACCAAACATGTCCCCAAGTGCCACATCTCCCAGTTCCTGAGCACCCCTGGGACGGTGACCCCACCACCCCCTGGGCAGCCCATGCCAATGTCTGACTGTTCTTGGGGTGAAGAAACTTTCCCTAACATCCAACCCGAACTCAACCCGTACCCTTCAATTTAGAGACACGACGCAGTGTGGGACCCTCGGCATCACAGGGACGGCCCAGTGCAGAGAACTGGGAGAACTGGGAGAAAACCACGCAAGCAAAAAAAGCCAAATCCAGCAGAGCCCAGCGCTCAGCGCAAGGCCAGGTCTACCCAACCAGCCGTGTCACGCTGAGTGCCACGGCAGCTCCACATGGCAACACCGATCCGCCCGGTGTACCTGCAGGGCTGGAGGCTCCGGGACGCGGCCGCGTGGCTGCTGCTCCTCCTCTCCCTGCCCTGCAGGCTCTTCGGTAGCTGAACACCCACGGTGCAGCTGACGCGCAGCAGGAGGGTCACGAAGAGCGGCACGTAGAGCCCCAGCACCGCCGGCCCAGACTCCGGCGCAGACATGATCTCATGCAGAGCACATGTGGCCTTGGGGGGGGAGAGGGAGAAAGAGAGAGAGAGGGGGGGGGAGGAGGATTAGGTTAGGAGGGATCCCCCCCACCCCCGGCCCCGCACCACGCCGCTGTCTGTTGGTAAACAGCGGAGGTTGTGGCTCCGCGCTCGCTGAGCGCATCCCAAACGCGGCCCCGATGCTGGGAGAGCTCTGCAGACCCGTGGGGGAATATCAAGTATCAAGCTGGGCTCTGGGGACGCAGAGCAGAGCCCCCAGCCCGGGTTGTAGGGCAGCACCCAGCTCCTCTCCGCCCGGTTTACACCGCACGACACCCGGGGGAGGTGAGAGCGGCGCGGGGTCGGTGCGGGGCGGCCGGGCTGCACCACCTGCGTCGGGTCCTTCGCAGGAGGAAATTTTCACAGCTGTTTTCCTGCTCAGAGAGCTGCCAAGCGGGGTTTGTTTTTTTTTTGGAGGGGATAAAAACGCAAAGCGCGCTCTGCCCCGCCGAGGACGGACACCTGAGAGGGTTTTACGAGCGGCGGATTAGCGCGGAGGGGCGTCACGCCGCCGGGCCCGCCTTCCAGACCAGCGCCTGGCACGGCCCCGAGCGCGAAAACGAGGGGCACTCACGGCCATGGGCAGCGGCGTGGCCACGCGCTCCGAGCTGCCGCCCAGCAGGAAGGCTCTGCTCTCCTTGTAGGGCACGTCCCGCGTCACCTTCTCCAGCAGCTGCTCCAGGATCTGTGCTGTGAGGCCGGGCTCTGTGGCCAGGGCCCTCCACATGGCACACGTGTGGCTGCGGGGAGAAGAGGGGAGAGAGGTGCTGGGTAAGGACCCTTCTGACCCAACCATCCCTTGGCTCTATGATCTGTAAGGACCCTTCCGACCCAACCATCCCTTGGCTCTATGATCTGTAAGGACCCTTCTGACCCAACCATCCCTTGGCTCTATGATCTGTAAGGACCCTTC
>JACDJE010000866.1:184250-212950 GCA_016647715.1 Pavo muticus
GGATGGGAGGGGATGGTGATGGTGATGGGGAGGGGATTGAGATGGGGTGGGGATGGCGATGGGATGGGGATGGGGTGGCGATGGGATGGGGATGGGGTGGGGATAGGGATGTTGATCAAAAGGAGGATGGTGATGGGAGAAGTGACAGCTCCAGGGAGTGTGGAGCAGGCAACCATAAAGCCAGAGGTTCAGTGGGAATGGTCACATCCTTCCAGTGCCCAAAGGGAGTTGATAAACTGGAAACTGACTGCACAAGGGCAGAGACCGATGCAACAGAGGGGAATAGTTTCAACTCAAAAGAAGGGAGATTTGAGGTCAGATGTGGGGAAATCCTTCACCCAGAGGCGGTGCAGCCCCAGCACTGCTGCCCAGAGCTGTGGGTGCCCCATCCCTGGAGGTACCCGAGGCCATGGGTGGGCCCTGGGCAGCCTGAGCTGGGTGGCAGCCAGCCCACGGCAGGGGTGGGGCTGGGGGGTCCTTCCAACCCAACCATTGTATGGTTCTATGATCTTTAAGGACAATTCCAACCCAATCATCCAACAACTCTATGATCTTCAAGAACTCTTCCAACTCAACCATTCCATGCTTCTATTAACTTTCAGGACCCTCCCAGCACAACCATTTCATGGCTTTATCATCTTTAAGGACCCTTCCAATCCAACCATCCAGCAGCTCTATGATTTTTAAGGACTCTTCCAACCCAAGCATTCCATGCTTCCATGACCTTTCAGTACCCTTCCAACCCAACCCATTCTATAGCTCCGTGACCCTTCAGGTCCTTTCTGACCCAAACCACTTGATGAATACTGACCATACTGCCAAAGCCTATCACTCCACAGCCCAGCTGCCAGGACCTGGTGCCCACTGGGCAACATGCATGGCATGAGTGGGAAGCAGAGGGACTGGGGCTGCCCTGGAGGAGCTCACCTTGTCCTGCAGCACCGCCCCCCGCTCCTTGAGCAGAGCATTGATCATGACGGTGGCCGCGCGGGAGCAGTTCTTGTCGGGGTCCGCCAGCCCCTCGAACATGGCGAGCAGGAGGCTCATCAGCTGGTCTGGGGGGACACGCTTCCCAATCACCTGGGAGGAGAGCGAGTGGCTTAACGAGGGGTTGAGCAGCTCATCTCAAACGAACAGCACTGGGGGTTCCTCTATGGCTGTGAGCCCTCCCTGCTGCAGGGCTCTGCAGGCGGCCATCCCTGATCTCAGCCCCACAGCTCTCTGATGGCACGATGGGCAGCCCACCTGCTGCACACAGACTGCTGCAGGGGTGGGGCTGGGCGGCTTTAAGGTCCTTTCTAGCCCAACCATCTTAAGGATCTGTGGTCTATCAGGACATTAACAAGCCAACTCAACCCATTCCCTGGCTCTGTGATCTTTAAGGATCCTTCCAACCCAACCATTCCATGGCTCTGCGATCTTTAAGGACCTTTCCAACTCAACCCAACCTATCCCATGGCTCTGTGATCTTTAAGGATCCTTCCAACCCAACCATTCCATGGCTCTGTGATCTTTAAAGATCCTTCCAACCCAACCATTCCATGGCTCTGTGATCTTTCAGGACCTTAGCAAGCCAACTCAACCCATTCCATGGCTCTATGATCTTTAACGACTCTTCCAACCCAAACCATTCCATGGCTCTACAATCTGTAAGGCCCTTCCAACTCAACCATTCTGTGGGTGTATGACCTTCAAGGACCCTTCCAACCCAACCCAACCCAACCCAACCATCCCATGGCTCTAGGATCTTTCTTTGTACAGACTTCTGGGAACTGGCAGCATCGCTATGGGGCGGGATGCTCGCAGCAGCCCCGCTCTGCCCACCTTACCATGGCAATGTTGGTGCAGGTGCGGAAGAGGACGGTGAAGTCGGGCTCCTCCAGACCCCTCTTCAGCGCCTTCAGTCCCTCCACCATCTCATCCCGGTGGTCCCGAGCGAACCCTGCGGGCAGAGCAGTGCTTGGGTCGGATCAAACACCCAAACACTGCAGTGATGTGGGTCCAAACACCACAGAGATGTGGGTCAGAGTGGAGCTGCCCCAAAGGACCACAACACTGCAGCGAAGCGGGTCCAAACATCGCAATGATGTGGGTCAGAATGGAGCGGACCCAAAGAACCACAACGCAGCAGCAATGTGGGTCCGAAAACGGCAGCGTTGTGGGTCGGATCCACAGCGCTGCCCCCGGGAACAGCAGTGAAGCAGAGCTGCCTTCCGCACCGCCTCCGAGCGCTCATCCCCAGTGCTGCCCTGACCTCTTCTGGTGACATGGGGAAAGTCGGACCGAGGGAGCCCTGGAACTGCTCTGCGGTATTCCAGCCCTCGGCATCTCAACCCCAGCCCTGTGACAGCATCACCCCACAGGCCCCACTCCTGACCCCACTGCGTGGCCAAGAAAGCCATGATGGCTGTCTCCGGTCATCCTCCAGGCTCTGTGCTGGTGGGCGTGGAGGATATCAGAGGTCTCTTCCAATCTTAATGATTATATGGTTCTATTTGGGTCATGGTGGGGGTGGGCTGGGGTTGGAGTTGGGGATCTTGAAGGTCTCCTCCAACCCTAATTCAGGGTTGTGGTGGGGATGGACTGGGGTTGGACTGGATGACCTTGGAGGTCTCTTCCAACCTTAATGACTCTATGGTTCTATTTAGGGTCATGGTGGGGGTAGGTTGGGGTTGGACTGTCTGACCTTGGAGATCTCCTCCAACCCTAATGATTCTATTTAAGGTCACGGTCGGGGTAGGTTGGGGTTGGACTGGATGACCTTGAAGGTCTCTTCTGACCTTAATGGCTCTATGAGCCTATTTAGGGTCATGGTGGGCAGGTTGGGGTTGGACTCCGGAATCTCGGACATCTCCAACCCTAACAATCCCATTTGTGGGTTCCTTCTCTGCAGCCCCATAACCAGAGGAAGGGGTCCAGCCCCCCCAGGCCTCGCCCCGGGCCCACCCCCCAGCACCCACCTTCGTAGCACAGCTGGATGTAGAGCAGGCTGTAGACGCAGTCGACGGCGCGCTGCCGGACGCTGCCCACCGAGTCGGAGCAGCGCGGGGAGAAGAGCGCGATGAGCACACCCAGGTTGTAGAACGGGACTACGGTCTGCGGGGACAGCACGGCCGTGTCGGAGCTGGGACGGCACCCGGACGGTGCTGGGATGGCACTGGGATGGCATCAGGAGGGCACTGGGATGGTACTGGGATGGCACCAAGATGGCACCAGGACAGCACCTGAATGGCACTGGGGTGGCATCAGGATGGCTTTGGGATGGCACCAGGATGGTACTGGGATGGCATCGGGATGGCACTGGGATGGCATCAGGAGGGCACTGGGATGGTACTGGGATGGCAACAAGATGGCATCAGGACAGCACCTGAATGGCACTGGGGTGGTACAGGATGGCTTTGAGATGGCACCAGGATGGTACTGGGATGGCATCAGGAGGGCATTGGGATGGTACCAAGATGGCACCAAGATGGCACCAGGACAGCACCGGGATGGCATCGGGATGGCACCAAGATGGCACCAAGATGGCACCAAGATGGCACCAGGACAGCACCTGAATGGCACTGGGTGACATCAGAATGGCATTGGGACAGCGCCAGGATGCACTGGGATGGCATTGGGATGGCACCGGGATGGCATCAGGAGGGCACTTGGATGGCACGGGGATGGTGTCAGGATGGCACCAAGATGGCACTGGGATGGCGTCAGGATGGCACCGGGACAACACTAGGATGGCATTGGGATGGCACTGAGATGACACTAGGATGGCGTCAGGATGGCACCGGGACAACACTGGGATGGCATCGGGATAGCACTGAGATGGCACCAGTATGGCACTGGGATGGCATTGTGATGGCATTGGGGTGGCACCAGGATGGTATCAGGATGGTATCGGGATGGCACCGGGACAGCACCAGGATGGCACTGGGGCATGGCACTGGGACAGCACCAGGATGGCACTGGGAAGGCACTGGGGGGGCATCAGGGGATGGCACTGGGATGGCACTGAGATGGCACCAGGACAGCACCGGGGTAGTATGAGGATGGCACTGAGACAGCACCGGGAAAACATTGCAATGGCATTGTGATGGCACTGGGATGGCACCAGGACAGCACCAGGATGTTTTCAGGATGGCACTGGGATGGCACCGGGATGGCATTGGGATGGCATCAGGATAGCACTGGGATGGCACTGAGATGGCACCAGGACGGCATTGGGATGGCATGGAGGTGGCACTGGGATGACATGGGGATAACAACGCAATAGCACTGGGATGGCACCAGGACAGCACTGGGATGGCATTGGGATGGCACTGGGACAGCACTGGGATACACAGGGACAGCACTGGGATGGCATTGGGATGGCACTGGGATGGCTTGGGATTGCACCAGGATGGTACTGGGATGGCACTGGAATACACAGCGACAGCACTGGGATACACAGGGATAGCACTGGGATGCCATTGGGATGGCACCAGGACAGCACTGGGATGGCACTGGGATAAACAGGGACAGCACTGGGATGGCAATGGGATGGCACTGGGATGGCACCAGGATGGCACTGGGATGGCATTGGGATTGCACCAGGATGGCACTGGGATGGCACTGGAATACACAGCGACAGCACTAGGATACACAGGGATAGCACTGGGATACACAGGGATAGCACTGGGATGGCATTGGGATGGCACCAGGACAGCACTGAGATGGCACTGGGATGGCACTGGGATAAACAGGGACAGCACTGGGATAGCACTGGGACGGCATTAGGATGGCATCAGGATGGCATTGGGATGGCACTGGGACAGCACTGGGATACACTGGGACAGCACTGGGATGGCATTGGGATGGCATTGGGATGGCACCGGGACAGCACTGGGATGGTATTGGGATGGCACCGGGACAGCACTGGGATGGCACTGGGATGGTATTGGGATGGCACGGGGACAGCATGGGGACAGCACTGGGATGGTATTGGGATGGCACGGGGACAGCACGGGGACAGCACTGGGATGGCACTGGGATGGTATTGGGATGGCACTGGGACAGCATTGGGATGGCACCAGGACACACAGGCGGTCCCACTGATGCACACTTACGCTGACGTTGAGCCTGCCCAGGTAGAAGTCCAGCAGCGCGGCGCTGAGCTCCACGGCACGCTGCCGCTCGTGCTGCTTGCTGGATTTGATCCATGGGCCCAAATGCTGCGATATGGGGGGGGGGGGATAATGTTATCAGAGGGTGGTGGGGTCCTCGGGTGACAGAGGAAGGGGACAGTGGGTGAGACGGAAGCAGCACATACTGCAAACATGTCCTGCAGGCCGTGCGGGGTCAGGCTGCGCTGCAGGAGGGTCTTCAGCAGCTCCTGGAGGGCACCAAGGGTGTCTGCAAACAGCTCCTGTGGAGTGGTTATGGGATGTGAGATGCACCCCAGAACTGGGGGGTGGTGGGGTACCTCCAGGAGTGGGGGTGGAGGGGGAATCCCCAGGAATAGGGGATGGAGGGGACATCCTCAGGAGTGGAAGATGGACGGGGCACCCCCAGGAGTGGGGGGCGGAGGTGGGTGCTGCCAGGAGTGGGGGGTAGAAGGGGTACCCCCAGGAATAGGGGATGGAGGGGACACTCCCTGGAGCGGGAAGTAGAGGGAGGACCCCCAGGACTGGGAGATGGAAGGGAACCCCCAGGAACAGGGGATGGAGGGAACATCCCCAGGAGTGGGAGATGGACGGGGGACCCCCTGGAGTTGGGGATGGAGTTGAGACACCTAGGAGTGGGGGATAGAGGGGACACCCCCGGGGGTGGGGGATGGAGGGGGAACCCCCAGGACTGGGAGACGAAAGGGGTACCCCCAGGAATAGGGGATGGAGAGCCCCCCCACCTCGCTGTAGGGCACATCGCCGCCGTCCCCATCGCGGTCCCACAGTGGGTCCAATGGGGGCAGTGCCAGGACGCCGGCCAGGCACGCGTCCATCAGCTCCGTGCGGTCGGGGTCGTTGAGCTGGGGCTCCAGGAGACTGAGGTGGGGGTTCAGGAGTGCAGTAGGAGGGACGGAACAAAATGCTGTTGGCCCAGCCACACGCTCATGGGGTCATTGGGGTTGGAAGAGACCTCCAAGACCCTCCAGTCCAACCCCAATCCATCCCTACCATGCCCACCTTTAAGGGACCTTTAAGGACCTTTCTACCCCAATCCCTTCTCCGTTGACCTTTAAGGACCCTTCCAACCCAATGCCTTCTATGAGGACCTTTAAGGACCCCCCCAACACAACCATCCCATGGCTATATGATCTTTCAGGACCCTTCTGACCCAATCCCTTCTAAGATGACCTTTAAAGACCATCCCGACCCAACGCCTTCTATGATTACCTTTCAGGACCCTTCCAACCCAACCATCCCACAGCTCTATGATCTTTCAGGACCCATCCAACAGAACCCCTTCTATGACAGTGTTTCAGGACCTTCCTAACCCAACCATCTCAGGTCTCTATGATCCTTAAGGACACTTCCAACACAATCATCCCACAGCTCTAGGATCTTTAAGGACCATTCCAACCCAACCCAACCAGCCCATGTGTCTGTGATCTTTAAGGACTGTTCCAATCCAACAATTCCATGGCCCTACCATTTTTCAGGACTCTTCCAAGACAACCATTACATGACTACCTTTCAGGACCCTTCCAACACAAACATCCCACAGCTCTGTAATCTTTTAAGGACTGTTCCAACCCAACCATCCCACGGCTCTATGATCTTTCAGGACCCTCCCATCCCAACTCCTTCTATGATGACCTTTCAGGACTCTTCCAACCCAACCATCTCATGTCTCTATGATCCTCAAGGTCCCTTCCAATCAAACCCTACCCTACACAACCATCCCAGGTGTCTATGATCTTTAAGGACCCTTCCAACCCAATCCAATCCAACCATCCCATGGCTCTATGACCTTTCAGGACCCTCTGAACCAACCCAACCATCTCATGTCTCTACGACCTTCCAGGACCCACCCAACCCACCTAGCCCTCAGCTCTACCAAGAAGGATACACCAGGTGGGTGCAGGTGACCATCGCCCACTGCCGCACCGGCGTCCGCATGGAGTCCAGCGGTTCTGCTTTGATGAACTCCTGGAACACAGAGCGAGGGGATGGGGACAGGGATGGTCACACCCACCCCATTCACCGCCCCCCAAATCCCGACCCTCCCCGAACCACCCGACCCTGGCACCCGCTCTCACCACCATCTGCGCCACGAGTTCGGCTTTGCGGCCCAAAAGGAAGTCGGTGCATTTGGTGCTGCCGCGGACGGCCCGGCTGATCATGGCGATGCTCCGGATGAGGCACAGCTTCAGGGTCAGATCCTGAGCACAGAACGGCGGTGACACCACCGCAGATCGTCACCTCCCGGCGCTGGGGACTCTCTGCCCCGTGTCCCCCCCCGCGCCAGGCTCTGTGCTGACAAAGGGAGTGGCTGGGCCTCCGTCCTGATAGACACCCCATAGCCGTGGGGCACCACGACCCCCACAGCCATGGAGAATCAGAACCCCATAGCCATGGGGCACTGGGACCATCTTAGCCACAAAGAATTGGGAACCCCACAGCCATGGAGAATCAGAACCCCATAGCCATGGGGCACTGGGACCCTCAAAACCACTAAGATTTGGGAATCCCACAGCCATGGGGCACTGGGACCATCATAGCCATTAGAATCAGAAACCCACAGCCACAGAGAATTGGGAACCCCATAGCCATAGATTCTGGTACCGTGGGGTACCAGAATCCCCATAGTCACAGAGAATCAGAACCACATGGCCATGGGGCACTGGGACCATCTTAGCCACAAAGAATTGGGAACCCCACAGCCATGGAGAATCAGAACCCCATAGCCATGGGGCGCTGGGACCATCTTAGCCACAAAGAATTGGGAACCCCACAGCCATGGAGAATCAGAACCCCATAGCCATGGGGCACTGGGACCCTCATAACCACTAAGATTTGGGAATCCCACAGCCATGGGGCACTGGGACCCCCATAGCCATTAGAATCAGAACCCCAAAGCCATGGGGAACTGGGACCCTCATAACCACTAAGATTTGGGAATCCCACAGCCCTGGGGCACTGGGACCATCATAGCCACAAAGAATTGGGAACCCCATAGCCACAGAGAATCAGAACCCCATAGCCATGGGGCACTGGGACCCCCATAGCCACAGAGAA
The DNA here is from genome assembly GCA_016647715.1 of Pavo muticus. Taxonomy (NCBI): domain Eukaryota; kingdom Metazoa; phylum Chordata; class Aves; order Galliformes; family Phasianidae; genus Pavo; species Pavo muticus. Next base: position 192,461 of record JACDJE010000866.1, read on the forward strand.
TCAGAACCCCATAGCCATGGGGCACTGGAACCCCCATAGCCACAGAGAATCAGAACCCCAAAGCCATGGGGCACTGGGACCACCATAGCTACAAAGAATTGGAAACTCCATAGCCAGAGGGCACCAGGACCCCCATAGCCATTAGAATCAGAATCACATAGCTACAAATTGGGAACCCCATAGCCATAGGGTACCAGGATCCCCATAGTCACAGAGAATCAGAACCACACAGCCATGGGGCACTGGGACCACCATAGCCACAAAGAATTGGAACCCCACAGCCATGTGGCACTGGGAGCTCCTTACACACGAGGCATTGGGAACCCCATACTCATGGGGCATGAGGACTCCCATAGCCATGGGGCACTGGAACCTCCGTAGCCCTGGAGAATGAGGAATCCCCTAGCCATGGGGCACCAGGACCTCAATAGCCATGGGGCACTGGGAACCCCATAGCCACAGGGCACCAAGGCCCTCATATAACCACGGGGCATCAGGAACCTCACAGCCATGGGGCACCAAGGCCCTCATATAACCACGGGGCATCGGGAACCTCACAGCCATGGGGCACCAAGGCNACCCTCACCCAGCCAGCACAGCGACGCCCTCGTGGTGCCGCTCGGGGTTCTCCATCAGCTCCCATCCGCCAGCACTGCCCACGGCCAGGGCCACCGCCTCACTGCCGCCCCGTGCCAGCATGGCCCGCAGCGTCTGCACCGCGCAGCTGGGGAGAAGCACCGCAACGCCACGCTGTGCACCACCGCATCGTGTTGTCACGATGTACCACTACACCACGTCATCACGCTGCGTGGTCACACTGTGCTGTCAAACTGTATTGTCACACTGTACCGTCGCATCGTAGCGTCGCGTTGTACCACCAGACCAAGTCACACCATGCCATCACAACGCTTAGTCACGCTGTGCCACCATACAGTGCTGTCACGTTGTACTGGCACGTCGTATCTTCACCTTGTACCATTACATGGCTTTATCACGTTGTGCCACCACGCTGTGCTGTCCTACTGTACCATCATGCATCATCACATTGCACCATCACACTGCGCCATCACACTGTGCCATCACACCACATCGTCACGCTGTACCATCACACCACATCATCACACTGTACCATCACACCACATCATCACGTTGTACCATCACACTGTACCATCACACCACATCATCACGTTGTACCATCACACCACATTGTCACACTGTACCATCACATCATGCCATCACACTGTGCCATCACACTGTACCATCACACCACATCATCACGTTGTACCATCACACCACATCATCATGTTGTACCATCACACCACATCATCACACTGTACCATCACACCACATCATCACGTTGTACCATCACACACCATGCCATCACACCACATTGTCACACTGTACCATCACACCACATCATCACACTGTACCATCACACCATGCCATCACATTGCACCATCACACCACATTGTCACACTGTACCATCACACCACATCATCACATTGTACCATCACACTGTACCATCACACCACATCGTCACACTGTACCATCACACCACACCATCACGTTGTACCATCACACCACACCGTCACACTGTACCATCACACCNGGCACCAAGGCCCTCATATAACCACAGGGCATCGGGAACCTCACAGCCATGGGGCACCAAGGCCCTCATATAACCACAGGGCATCGGGAACCTCATAGCCATGGGGCACCAGGACCTTCAACGCCAGTGGGGCACTGACACCCCCTGCCCACATCCTGTGGTGGGAGATGAACACTTTGGGGTCCCAGCTCCCTGCTGAGGCAGCACCAGGAGCCTCCAAACCCTCCCACATCTCCAGAAAGCAGCACTCCTTGCACAGGGGCCTGTGCCCCCCATGAACTCTTGGTTCCAGCCCATCACACCACCATCCCCACAGGGACTGACGACGGCAGACCCAGAGAATGGGAACAATGGCCATCGGGGGGCTGCCCCCAACCCAATTAGCGGTGCTCCCTCATCCCAGCTGAGCCCGGCGGTGGGGATGGCCCCGGCGAGGTGCCACAGCGGAGCTGTTAGTGCCAGAGGAGCCCAAAGGAAAATGAGTTAGTGCAGCTGGGGGACGGGGGCCCTGACAGCTTCACCTCAACGTGACAAATGCCATTTGTCATCGGTCAGCCTTGAAAAGAAAGTAAACACAGAGATGCAGCCCCCGGCTGCCCCCCAGGACGGCAATCTGCGCTTTGCTATCTGGTCGGTGACTGATGGTTCCCTGGGGGGAAGCGGGGAAATGAGCTCCATAAATTTTTGCAGCTGGGGCTCTGCAGTCCCCTGTGCTGTGGGGGGAGAAGGAAGGGAATGGGGACAGGATGTGGGCACCGCACAGAGCAGTGAGGGGTCAGGGGCAACAACACGGGGTGGGAGGGTCCTTATAGACCATAGAGGCATGGAATGGGGTGGGTTGGAAGGGACCCTATATAGAGCCATGGAATTGTCAGGTTGGAAGGGAGCTTAAAGACTACAGAGCCATAGGATGGGTTCTGTTGGGTTGGGTTGGAAGGCACCTATAGATTAGACACACAGAATGGGCTGTGCTGGGTTGAAAGGGTCCTTAAAGATCAAAGAGCCATGGAATGGTTGCGTTGGGTTGGGTTGAAAGTTACCTTATAGATCACATCTATCTATCTTACAGATTACAAAGACATGAAATGGCTTGGGTTGTGTTGGGTTGGAAGGGATCTTACAGACCATAGAGCCATGGAATGGTTGTGCTGGGTTGTGGTGTGTCAGATTGGGTTGGAAGGGACCTTACAGATTACAGAGACATGGAATGGGTGGTGTTGTGTTGTGCTACGTTGGGCTGGGTTGGGTTGGAAGGATCCTTATAGGCCACAGAGCCATGGAATGGTTTTGTTGTGTTGGATTGGGTTGGAAGGGATCTTAGTGACTACATCTGTCTGCCTTATGGATTACAGAGACATGGAATGGGTTGTGTTGGGTTGAGTTGGGTTGAGTTGGAAGGGACCTTATAGACCAACGAGCCATGGAATGGTTGTGATGTGTAGGGTTGGGTTGGAAGGGACCTTACAGACCACAGAGCCATGGAATGGTTGTGTTGCATTGTGCTGTATTGTGCCATTACTTCAGGAAGGACAGATTCAGACGTGTGCGGGCACTGCTTTAACACAAATCCTTTCAGCTTTTGAAAGTTGTTTTCCTCCCAGCAATCATTTTTACCCCTCTTTTTTTTACACCCCACATTTCCTCTGATTCTGCATGCTGAGGGGCCGAGGTGGTGCGAGCAGCTCACTGCTGCCTTCGGTCTGCACTTCCACAGTTCAGGGGGAGATCGAGTGCTTTAATACAATGAAATAACGGTCCCTGCAGCTGTAAGTCACTCACACTGTGCAGTCACCTTCTACCACACAGGGGAGTCGGATTTCTGTGTTCTGGTCTAACAAAACGCATTTGTAGACCCACAGACCATCCCCAGTTGGAAATGACCCGTAAGGATCTCCGAGTCCAACTCCTGGCTTTGCACAGCTCCACTCAAAATTTAGACCCCCAAAAAAAACCCAACAGGAAAGAACTCCACGGAGCGAGTTCTGCCTGCTGACGTGGGCTTAGGATCAGGAAAATTCCCCGCTCCCAGCCCCGAGCCCCAAGCCCAGAGGTAGAGAGAGCAGGACAGAGCAGAGAGCAGAGCAGACTGAGCGCCCCACACTGTACCTTGGTCTCTACCTTTATCCCCAGAACCTGCAAAACAAGACATGGGCATTGAGCGGCGCTGCCATCCACAGGACCAGCGGTCCCTGCGCAGCCCCCCTCCCTACCCCGACACCCAGAGTGCTCCGTGCCCCCCACCCCGATGCCCACCTTGGTGCTGAAGTACTGGGAGATGTTCCTCAGGATGTCGGCCTCGACGCGGGACAGCAGCAGCTCCCTGGGAGCGTGCGCGGCCACGAAGCCATAGCACAGGATCAGGGCACTCTTGATCTTCTCCACTTCGTGGTCACTGCGGTCCTGGAGGGTAGATGGGACGGCTCAGTGGGGGCTCTGGGGGAATCAGGGCCCCCTCCTTGTGGTTTGAGGTCTTCACGCCCCATTCTGTCAGCAGCAGAGGCGCCCAGAGCCTCATAGGAACACACGTGGCACATCCTCGCCTGAGACGAGGGTTCCCGTTTGCCACCCACAGTTGTCACTGTGGCTCTGGCATAGGATGGTTGGGTTGGAAAGGTCCTTAGAGGTCATAGAACCATAGGATGGTTGGGTTGGAAAGGTCCTTAAAGGTCACAGAGCCATAGCATGGTTGAGTTAGAAAGGACCCTAAAGATTACAGAACCACCGAGTGGTTGGGTTGGAAGGGTCCTTACAGACCATAGAGCCATGGGATGGTTGGGTTGGAAGGGTCCTTACAGACCATAGAGCCATGGGATGGTTGGGTTGGAAGGGTCCTTACAGATCACAGAACCACAGTATGGTTTGGTTGGAGTGGGGGCTGGATCCCCCAGCCCCACTCCTGCCATGGGCTGGCTGCCCCCTACCATCTCTGGCTGCTCAGGGCCCCATCCACAGCCTCGGGCACTTCTCCCCTTTGTCCTAAGAGCTGCTCCATCCCCTGAGCATCCCTGTGCCCTCTCCTTCCCCCTCCTCACTCCCACAGCCCCACATCTCCCTGTGCTGAGGGCCTCACACCAAGACACAGTGCTGCCAATCCTCCTCTCTGCAGTTCAGGGTCCTCCAGCCCCACACCAAACACAACGCGGCCGGAGCCGCCCCCCACAGCCCTTAGGAGGCACTGAGGCCCCTTACCTTGAAAATACTGAACAGCCCCACGGATTTCTTGAAGACATCGGACCGCACGAAATCCTCCAGCTTGGCCAGCGTTTCCTCCAGGTGATTTATTGCACATATCCCGAAGCAGGAAGCGAGTCCCTGGGGGGAGCGGAGAAAACGCATTAGCAGAAAGTAATTAATTCCCAACCCCACTGACACTTGAATAGAGCCCCTTGATTGGTTTAATTCCCGGCAGCTGAGCCGTGCCCAGCTGAGCGCAGCGCTGGCAGCCACCACCCCCCTTCGGGGACACAAGGTGAGGTGACACGGGGACATCAGCAAAGCAGCACCGCGCAGGAGGTCAGGCTGGAACGCCATCAGCTGTTCATTCAGCCCTCAGCAGAGCTGTGCAGACTGGAGCAGCATGAGATGGTGTTTGCACCGCATGGAGAGGTGGCTGTGGTGCGGTGTGGCGCTCCTGGCTGAGTGAGGGACCACGGGTGGGATTATGCAAAGCTGGAGCACAGCATCCCAAATCCCAGTGCTCCTGCTGTGCCCCCCCAGAGCAGAGCAAAGAAGAAGGGAGCAGCACCTCCCTGCACTGCTGGCCGTGCTCTGGGCAATGCACCACAGGGTCTCACTGGCCCACTTGGCCACCAGGGCTCACTGCTGGCTCGTGGTCAATGGTAGGTCAACTGTTGGCCGACTGCTGATCAACTCTTGGGTCAACCGTTGGTCAGCCATTGGCCAACGATTGGTCACCAGCTGTCAACTGTTGGACAACCACTGGTCAACTGTTGGTTAACCACTGGAACGACCATTGGTCAAGCACTGGTCAACCGCTGGTCAACTGTTGGTCAATCGTGGGTCACGCAATGGTAGAACACTGGGCAACCATTGGTCCATTGCTGGTAAGACACTGGACAAACATTGGTCAAATACTGCTCAACATTAGTCAACCATTGGTCAAATATTGGTCAACCACCGGTCATCTATTCGTCAATTGCTGGATCAACTGTTGGGTCAACCCTTGGGTCAATCATTGGCCATCTGTTGGTCAATCATTGGTCAACCATTGGTCAGCCATTTATCAACCATTGGGTCAACCACTGGTCAACCATTGGCCAAGCGGAACCTGCAGGTCCTTCTTGGCCAATTGTTTTGCCACGCAGCCCACTGCATCTGTGCTAAGCGTGAGTGTGTGGCTCTGCAGAGCACACCATGGAGGAAGGACAGACAACAGCAGCGCAGCCAAGAGCCCCAGGAAGCCCCACAGCCCCATGGGGCCACGTGAGCCCCAGCCTGAGGACGCAGCAGGACCCCAAATCCCCTTCAGGCAGCGGGTGCGGGTGGAACCCCCCCGCCCCTCTCACCTCCCATTCTGCCTCCTCGTTGTACCGGGCCGTTTCCAGCAGCTCCTGCAGCTGCTTCTGGACCAACTCCTTGCTCACGCACGCCCCGAGCGTCGTCCCGATGCACTTGTACAGAAAGTTCTGGAAGGACAAAAGGAGCATTGGGGACCAAAGCCTCCAGCACAGCCACAAGGAGCTGGGACACTGGGACAGCGGGGGACAGCAGGACAGATGTCAGGACTGACTGACTGCCCCTGGATGAGCTCTTGATGTGCCATGGGGCAGAACTGACTGCACTGGAAATGGCAAGAATTCCATTTTCAAATGCGCCGACCCACCCCAATTAACCCCCTGCTATTTGAATTCCCTCCCAGCACCCCCCTCCCAGCACAGAGGTGCAGCAGGAAGGACAACAATTTGGAAAGCACTGCAAGACAGACTGGTCCCAGTGAGGACGGTCCCAGTGCTGGTCCCACATCCGTCACCTTCTCGGTGGGGAGTCCGTTGTAGCCGCCCAGCTGCCGGCACATCTCTGTCACAAAGTGGCAGATCCAAGCGTTGTCTGATACGGCCGCCAGCGTCTCCTGGAGGAGCTGGGTCACAGAACCACAGGATGGTCAAGGTCGGAAAGTTCTAGAGCTCCCCCAGCCCAACCTGGCCCCCTCCTTTCACCTCCACCCCCCAGATACCCATCAGCACTGCTCAGACCCCTCTCAGCCTTCTCTCCCCCAGGTGCACAGCCCCGGGGCTCTCAGCCTGTCCCCACCAGGAGGGGCTCCAGGCCCCCCCATCTCCACACCCTCCGCTGGGCTCTCCCAGCAGCTCCCAGTCTGCCCTGAACTGGGAGCCCAGCACCGGGCACAGCGCTCCAGCAGTGCCCCCCCAGGGCAGAGCAGAGGGGAGCAGCACCTCACTGCCCTGCTGGCTGCACTCTGGGCAACACACCACAGGGTCCCGTAGGCCCTCTTGGCCACCAGGGCTCATTGCTGGCTCATGGTCCACTGTTGGTGAACTGCTGGTCAATCATTTGACACTTCTTGGTCAACTGCTGACCAACCCATTGGTCAACCACTGCCCAACCATTGGTCAACCCTTGGGTCAACTGTTGGGTCAACCACTGTTCAGCTGTTGGTCAACCACTGGTGCACCACTGGGTCAACCGTTAGTCAACTGCTAGTCAATCATTAACCAATCACTGCCCACCACACCTACAAGTCCTTCTCTGCAGAGTTCCCTTCCAGCAGCTCAGCCCCAGCCTGTATTGGTTCTGCAGTCATTCCGCCCCCCCAGGATGCAGGCCCTTCCACCCGCCCCATGGCAAACTTCACGCTGTTCTTCTCCACTCATCACCCTTGCTGTATGCTCCCTGCTCCCTGCCCAGAAACGCACCTTTTTCCCCCTGTTCCATGAGAAACAGCCCCATCAGCAGAGCACCACGAGCTCCACTCAGGGTTAATTACCTCTCCATGCCCTATCTTAAGGCTCTCCAATTAAGCAGCAGACACCCATGGGACCAGTCCAGCCCCAGCTTGGTACACGGATCCCAAGTGCCAAAGCCACCCTCACTTCACCCTCCCACCTCCGGCAGCGCAGAAGCACCCACCAGCAGCAGCTCCTCTTCCCACTCCTCCGGGCGCAGCGACTTCTCGGTGTTCTCTACGAGAAATCTCTTTTGTGCTCTTCCAGCCCCAAAGGGCCTCGGGCAGCCCCCTACCCCCCAGAGAAACCCCCTCCTACCCTCGATGCGCTCCACCAGCAGAGGAACCCTTTTGCTCCAGAGCTGCTCCAGCGCGGGGTGGACGCTGCAGCACAACGCATGCAGGAGCCGCAGGGCTGCTGCGCCCCGACCGTCCCCGGTGTACGGCCGGGAGGACACCACCTGCAAAGGGAGCAATGAGATGCGTTGGGTTGGAAGGGTCCTGAGGTCACACAGCCACAAAAGGGGTTGGGAGGGTCCTAGAAGGTCACAGAGGCATGGAAGAGTTGGGTTGGGAGGGTCCTGAAAGTTCACAGAGCTGTAGAATGGGTTGGGATAGCCCTTGAAGGTCATAGAGGAAGAGAAGGGGTTGGAGGGTCCTTGAAGGTCATAGAGCAATGGAATGGTTGGGTAGGAAGGGTTCTGAAAGGTCACACAGCCACAAAAGGGGTTGGGAGGGTCCTAGAAGGTCACAGAGGCATGGAAGAGTTGGGTTGGGAGGGTCCTGAAAGTTCACAGAGCTGTAGAATGGGTTGGGATAGCCCTTGAAGGTCATAGAGGAAGAGAAGGGGTTGGAGGGTCCTTGAAGGTCATAGAGCAATGGAATGGTTGGGTAGGAAGGGTCCTGAAAGGTCACACAGCCATAAGAAGGGTGGGTTTAGAAGGGTCACTGAAGATCAAAGAAGCATGGAATTAGAGTGCGACTAGGGTTGGAAGGGTCCCTAAAGACAACAAAGCCATAGAATGAGTTGGGTTGGAAAGGTCCTTAAAGGTCACAGAATCATGGAATGGCTGGGTTGGAAGGGTCTTTAAAGATCAAAAAAGCATGGAATTACAGCATGACTTGGGTTGGAAGGGTCCTTACAGATCAGAGAACCATAGGATGGGTTGGGTTGAGTTGGAAAGAACCCCCCAGCCCCACCCCTGCCCAGGGCCCACCCATGGCCTCGGGCACCCCCAGGGATGGGGCACCCACAGCTCCGGGCAGCAGTGCTAGGGCTGCACCGCCTCTGGGTGAAGGATTCCCCCACATCTGACCACAATCTGCCCTCTGTTGGGTTCAACCCACTCCCCCATGTCCCACTGCCCTCATATGATCACCCAATGAGGGGCAGTGCTCTGCCCCCACACCACGTACCAGCAACCGTGTTGTCAGGGCATGGGGCGAAGGAAGATTTCCTACAAACAGAAGGAAAACGGCATAAGACATCAGGCATAAGGCGTCTCCCCGTGACCCTGAGCAGATCAACCTCTCCTGCACACCCGTACCGACCGTTGAGGTCGTATGGGATCAGGGACGCGTTCCCTCCCTCCTCTCGTTTCTTCACGGACAAATGCATGAGGCTCTTGCAGATGGGAGTCAGCGCGTTGGTGAACTGCACGGGGGTGATGAACTCCAGGAGGTACGGCCACAGCACCTGCAGGGGAGGGGGGGATGCAGAGCCCACAGCACAGCGGGACAGGAGCGGGGAGACGCCAGCACCAGGGGTATTCAGAGCAGCATGGAATTGTTAAGGTTGGATGAGACTTCTGAGGTCCCCAACCCAGCCCCAACCCACCCCACCATGGCCCTAAATAGACCCATGGAGTCATTAAGGTTGGAAGAGACTTTCAGAATCATCCAGTCCAATGCCAACCCATCCCACTACGACCCTAAATAGACCCTTAGAGTCATTAAAGTTGGAAGAGACCTCCAAGATTCTCCAGTCCAACCCTAACCCAGCCCACCATGGCCCTAAATAGATCCATAGAGTCATTAAGCTTAGGAGAGACCTCTAGGATTCCCCAAGTCCAACGGTCAACTCATCCCACTGCGACCCTAAACAGAACCAGAGACTCAGTGAGGTTGGAGAAGACCACCAAGGTCATCCAGTCCAATCCCAACCCAGCCCTCCATAGAACCATAGAGTCATTGAGATTGGAAGAGACCTACAAGATCCCCAAGCCCAACCCATCTCCACCATGGCCCTAAATAGAACCAGAGTCATTAAGATTGGAAGAGACCTACAAGATCGCCAAGCCCAACTCAACTCCACCATGACCCTAAATAGAACCACGGAGTCATTAAGGTGACAGAAGAGAACTCCAAGATCATCCAATCCAACCCCAATTCACTCTACCAAGACCCTAAAGAGACCCATAGAGTCATAAAAGTTGGAAAAGACCTTCAAGATCCCCAACCACACTCCAACCTGTCCCACAGAACACGTCCCCACGTGCCACACTTCCCTGGTTTGAACAACCCCAGGGACGATGACCCCACCACCACCCCCCCGTTCCAGTTCCCGACAGAGCACTTAGAGGGGTTTACTGGTTTAGTGGGGAAATATTGCTGGTAGGTGGACGGTTGGACTGGATGACCTTGGAGGTACGTTCCAACCTCAGTGATTCCATGCCTTTGAGCCCCCCCCGAGCCCAGCTCTCAGAAGGGATGGGATGGTGACAGCGGTGGTGACAGAGGAGGGGACGTCCCCACAGAGGTGAGGGGACACCAGAGCACACTCACGTTGTTCATCCGGTCGACGGTGGTGCTGAGGAGGAGGAGCGTGTTGACGCTGATGCTCCGCACGCTGTCGCTCGTGGGGTCATCCGCATCTGGGAGCGGCTTCTGGGGCTGAGGGAAGGGAAAGTCATCAAAACCCCAAATTGTGGATCAGAGAATCATAAAACCACCTAAAGGTTGGGTTGGAAGGGTCCTGAAAGGTCACAGAATCATAAAATTGCTGAATGATTGGGTTGGAAGGGTCCTGAAAGGTCAGAGAATCACAGAACCGCAGAACGGTTGGGTTGGAAGGGTCCTGAAAGGTCAGAGAATCACAGAACCGCAGAACGGTTGGGTTGGAAGGGTCCTGAAAGGTCAGAGAATCATAGAACTGCAGAACGGTTGGGTTGGAAGGGTCCTGAAAGGTCAGAGAATCATAGAACTGCAGAACGGTTGGGTTGGAAGGGTCCTGAACAGTCAGAGAACTATAGGGTGGGTTGGGTTGGAAGGGTCCTTATAGATCACAGAACTATAGGATGGGTTGGAAGGGTCCCGAAAGATCACAGAGCCATTGGATGGGTTGGAAGGTTATAGATCAGAAACACAGAACTGTTTAATTGTTGGCTTGGACAGGTCCTGAAAGATGACAAAACTATACGATTGATTGTGTTGGAAGGCTCCTGAAAGATCACAGCAATATAGCATGGGCTGAGTGGAAAAGGTCCTGTAAGATCACAGAGCCATTGGATGGGTTGGGATGGAAGAGTCTTTATAGATCAGAAACATAAAACTGCTTAACAGTTGGCGTGGGCAGGTCCTGAAAGATCCCAGAACTATAGGACGGGTTGGGTTGGAAGGGTCTTGAAAGATCCCAGAACTATAAGATGGGTGGGTTGGAAGGATCCTTATAGGTGAGAAACATAGAATGGCTCAACGGTTGGGTTGGAAGGGTCCTGAAAGATCACAGAACTATAGGGGGGGTTGGGTGAGAAGGGTCCTGAAAGATCAGAAGCATAGAACTGTTTAACAGTTGGCTTGGATAGGTCCTGAAAGATCTCAGAACTATAGGACGGGTTGTGTTAGAAGGGTCCTTATAGATCAGAAACATTGAACTGCTGAATGCTTAGGTGGGACAGGTCCAGAAAGATCACAGAGCTGTAGGATGGGTGTGGTTGGACGAGGGGCCACGAGAACCTTACCGCGTCCGAGGGCAGGGCGCACTGCCGCACCAGGAACTCCAACATGGCCTCCCCGCCGGGCTGCTCCAGGTAGCCGTGGTGAGCCATGGCACTGATCACCTGCACCACGGCGCGCCTCACCTGCAACCACGAGAAGTCACAGGGGTTGGAATCATGACCAAGATCTCCACGATCGCCGAGTCTGACCAGCGGCCCATCCCCACCGTGCCCACACAGAGGACCAAAGTGTCATTAACGGTGGAGAAGACCTCCAAGACCACCCAGCTCAACCAGTGGGCAGCGCTGGGACGGGGTGAGGAGCTCCGGGGATGGGGGAGGGGATCTGGGGACACCCAGGTTTTGGGAAATGACCTCTGCTCACCTTGTTGTTGCTGTCTTGAAGGGGAAGTCTCATCGAAGAAAGGATAAAAGGCTTTTTAATCTCCATCTGAGAGGCTGCAAAAAGGAGGACGGATGCTCCGAGGTCAGCGATGCTGAGGACACAGCTCTGCTCCCTTCCTCCTCCTCCTCCTCCTCCTCCACCCAACCCCAACCCCATCCCAGTGGGATGGCACTGATGGATGCTCAGAGCTCCCACCGTACTCACGGGCGCTGTTGATGATCTGCCTCATGATGAGCAACGTCCCCACGCGCGTCCTCTCACTGCTGCTCTCCAACTTCGGGAGGAGGAAGGCCAGCACTCGGTCAGGGAAGGAGCAGGCTGCAGGACAGCAAAGGGAACAATGGGGAATGCGTTGCACTGCACCCCAATGGGCTCTGCCCACGGTACTGTGCCCCATGGGGGTCAGAAAGCCGTGGTCGATTGGGGTTGGGGTCACTCCTTGGCTCTACGACCTGTAAGGAAACTTCCCACCCAACCGATCCACGGCTCTATGACCTGCAAGGACCTTTCCAACACAACCACTCCATGGCTCCATCGTCTTTGAATACCCTTCCCACCCAACCACACCACAGCTCCGTGATCTGTAAAGACCGTTCCAACCCAACCATTCCATAGCTCTATAATCTGTAAGGACCCTTCTAATACAACCACTCCATGGCTCTAAGATCTTCAAGGACCCTTCCCACCCAACGATTCCAGGGCTCTATGATCTGTAAGGACCACTCCAACCCAACCACGCTAAGACTCCACGATCAATAAGATCTCTTCCATCACAACCCATTCTATGCTTCTATGACCTTTAACAGCCCTTCCAACCCAACCACCCCATGGCTATATGATCTTTAAGGACCTTTCCAACCCAACCACCCCATGGCTGTAAGATCACAGAATCACAGAATTGTAGGCATTGGAAGGGACCTCCAGAGATCATCGAGTCCAACCCCTGATCTTTAAGGACCTTTCCAACCCAACTATTCCACGGCTCTTGGATCTTTAAGGGCTCTTCCAAAGCAACTCATCCCAAGTTTCTATGATTTGGAGGAAAGATTTGACCCCAGGCCCCTGCCTAGATCCATAGAAGGGGCTGGTGTGCTGCAAAGGGAGCTGAGGTGGCCCTAAGCAGTGCCCCAGAGAGCTGCAGCAAACGATGTGCTCTGGGAATACTGAGCTTCTGCCAGCCTGGCCACAAGGCAGCAGCCAGCACGGACCTCAGAACCACTCAGGTAGGAGAAGACCTCCAAGATCCCTCAGTCCAGCTCCAACCCATCCCATCATGATCCTAAATAGAACCATAGAGTCAGTAAGGTGGAAGGAGACCTCCAAGGTCATCCAGTCCAACTCCAACCCACCTTCACCATGACCCTAAATACAACCATAGAGACATTAAGACTGGAGAAGACCCCCAAGATCCCCCAGTCTAACTCCAATCCATCACAACCTTTAATAGAACCACAGAGTCACTAAAGCTAGAGAAGACCTCCAAGGTCATCCAGTCCAACCCAAAATCTACCTCCACCATGCCCCTAAACAGATCCATTAAGGTTGGAGAAGACCTCCAAGATCTCCAAGCCCAACCCCAACTCATCCCCATGACAACCCTAAATAGAACCACAGAGTCACCGAGGTTGGAAGAGACCTCCAAGATCCCCCAGATCAACTCCAACCCATCCCACCATGACCCTAAACAGACCCATAGAAACATTAAGGTAGGAAGAGACCTCCAAGATCACAACTCCAACCCCAGCCCACCCCCACCATGACCCTAAATAGAACCATGGATTCATTCAGAGTGCAAGAGACCTCCAAGACTCCCAACCCATCCCACCGACCATGTCCCCAAGTGCCACATCTCCCTAGTTCCTGAACAGCTCCAGGGACGGTGACCCCCACCACCTCCCTGGTCAGCCAGCTCCAACACTCAACCGCCACCCCCAGCCCTCCCCTTCCAAGCAGGGGGTCCCAACCACCCCCTGTGACAGGTCACACCACCCCTTACCAAGCACGGTGAAGCACCGAAGGACCTCCGTGTGGTTTTTGACGGTCAGGGGCACAGCTGGGTCAGCGGGAGCGCAGATCTGGAGGATTAATGGTGGGCTTGGGGGGGGAGACAGCATCCCCAACGTGGGCACCGAGTGGTGCTCCCCACCCACCAAGCACGAGGCAGGAGCAGGGCAGCACTTCCCAGGAGGTAGGGGGTCCACCAGGGGCCCAATGCCTTCTGCCGTGCCCCCCTGCCCCCCCTCCAGAATGACTCAACCCATTCTAACCCCAAGCAAGGGGTTAGAAGGTCCATATGGGGTCCTATGGGGTCCTTAAAGAGTCCTATGGGGTCTTTATAGAGTCCTTATAGGGTCCTTATGGGGTCAGGGGGGGGTCCTTTTTGGATTCTTATGAGGTCCTTATGGGGTGAGGGGGGCTTTATAGGGCACTTATAGGGTCCTTATGGGGCCAGGGGGGGTTACATGGTCCTTATGGGGTCAGAATTTGATTGGGGGGGGGGGAGAGGAGGACACGACAACAGGGGACACCTACATAGCCCAGGAGCTGTGAGCGCGCTGCCCCACATCCCCCCCGCCGCCCCCCACCCCTACCTGGGGGTGCAGGGTGCCCAGCAGCGCGTCCAGCTGCACGTCCAGGCTGCGGCTCCCAATGTCAACAGAGGCTTCCAGGATCTGACAGAGGCTCTGGAATCAGAGGGGGGAACATTGGGAGCTCGCATCCAGAAGGAGGGTCCCTTCCTCAGCGCTGCAGGAAGGGACCAGAGCCGTGGGGGCAGACGGGGGACGGGCTGAAGCCCACCCCACTGCTCCCACCACCGGGGACAGCCACACGGTGTGGGCCATGCACGAATAGAACCCAACGTTGGGATGAGATGTGCTCAGGGCGACGCGTTCTCAGGGCATTTCCCATCGCTTCCCCCATGGCCACGCGCAGCTCCGTGCTCACCTTGGAGATGTAGAAGGTCTCCGTGTGCTTCTTGTAGAGGGAGAGGACGGCCGGGATCAGCTTTGGGAGCTGCTCCTCCAGCTTCTCGCCGGGCATCAGGTAGCTCATGGCTCCCAGAGCCTCCACCACCGCCAGCCGGAGCTGCGGGGGATAACGAGCGTTAATGAGGGCAGGGCGGATCCTGCAAGGCGCAGCACAAGCACAGAATCAGAGAATCCATAACTTTGGGCCAAAAAGATCAGCAGCCCCAACCCCAATACAACACGGCCCCGAAGTCCAACCCCAACCCACCCCATTGTGAATCCTAATTAGAACCGTCGAGTCATTAAGGTTAGAAGAGACCTCCGAAATCACCCACTCCAACCCCAACCCTTCTCCATAGTGACCCTAAATAGAATCATGGTGTCGTTAAGGTTGGAAGACACCGCCAGGATCACCCAGTCCAACCCCAACCCACCCCACTGCAACCCTAAATAGAACCATAGAGTCATTAAGGTTGGAAGAGAACTCCAGGATCCACAACTCCAACCTCAACCCATCCCGCCATGACCCTAAACAGAACCACACAGTCATTAAGGATAGAAGAGACCTCCAGGATCACCCAGTCCACCCCCAACCCATCCCCACTGTGACCCTAAATAGAACCATAGAGTCATTAAGGTTGGAAAAGAGCTTTTAGATCCCGAAGTCCAAACCCAACCCATCCAACCCTTACCCTAAATAGAACCATAAGTATCCTAAATAGAACCACAGAGTCATTAATGTTGGAAAAGACCTTTCAGATCCCCAAATCCAATCCCACCCCATTCCACCATGACCCTAAATGGAACCACAGTGCCATGAAGGTTGGAGAAGACCTCTAGGATCCCCTGCTCCAACTCCATTCTGCCACGACCCTAAACAGACCCACAGAGTCATTCAGGTTGGAAGAGACATCCAAGACCTCCAACCCAATACCAACCCAACCCTACTGACCCCATCCCCACGGTTCTGCAACACCCCCGGGGACGGTGACCCCACCACCCCCTGCACAGCCCACGCCAGCCCCAGTCGCTGCTTTTGGGGTGAAATTGTCCCTGATTCCCCCCTTGGCCCACACCTTGGGCTCCCGGTGCTGCAGCCAGCTGTTGAAGAGCACCTCGTAGGCGCTGAAGATCTCGTTGCAGAAGGTGTCCTTCCTGACCGTGGGGTCGGGGGCCTGGTCCAGGTTGGCCACGTACTCCTGGATGCTCTCGCTGAAGTGCTGCAGAGCTGCAAAACAGAGCGTGGGGTCAGGTTAATCCTCGGGTACCTCGAGGGTGATCCACAGATCTATGATCTTTAAGGCCTCTCCCAAGGCAACCATTCTGCTTTCTCTGATCTTTAAGGACTCCTCCAACCCAACCATTCCATGGCTTTCGGACCTTCCAGGACCCATCCAACCCACCCATCCCATGGCTCTGTGATGCACAGGGGCACCCACAGCTCTGCCAGGCGCTCTGAGCCCCATCCCATGACCCATAACGCCTCCAGGGATGGAGCACCACCACCCCATGGTCAGCCTGTGTCACTGCCTCGCTGCCCTCCTCCCAAAAAACTTTTTCCTGATATCCAATCTCAATCTCTGAGTGAAACTCTTTGTCCTGTCTGAGATCCGATGGTTCCACCCCTCCTGGACTCAGCCCTGCCCCGGCACGCCCAGGAGCACCGCTCCCCACCGCTGCCCTATCCAGGAAGTACCCCAAATCCCCCCAAACTCCCCCCAAAATCCCTGCCGTATTGAGAGGAGCCGAGCAGCCTTACCATAGCAGAAGACAGACTTCATGTGGTCCTGCTTGGCCATCCCCAGCATGGGCAGCATCGTCCCCAGGATGGAGTTGAGGAAAGGCACCATCCCAAACACTGCGGGAGGAAACAGGGAGCTGTGGGTGCCCCACACCTGGAGGTGCCCGAGGCCGTGGATGGGGCCCTGGGCAGCCTGAGATGGCGGGGGGGAGCCAGCCCACGGCAGGGGTGGCACCGGGGATCCCTTCCAACCCATCCTTTAAGGATCCTTCTGAACCAACTCATTCTACGGCTCTATGATCTTTAAGAACCCACCCATCCCATGACCCTGTGACCTTTGAGGACCCAGCATACTGTCAGCACCCACTGTTCACCCAATGCCAACCCAACACCGATCCAATGGCAATCCAACACCAACCCAATATTAATCCACCACCAATTCAACACCGACTCAATGCCAAACCAGCGCCAAACCAGCACCAAACCAACGTCATCCCTGTGCCAACCTAACACCAACTCAATACCAATCCAATACCAACCCAACATCAACCCAACGCCAACCCAATGCCGATCCAACACCAACCCAATGCCGATCCAATGCCAATTCAGCGCTAACCAAACACCAACCCAACACCAACCCAATGCTGATCCAATGCCAAACCAATGCCAGCCCAGTGCCAACCTAATGCCAAACCAGTGCCAAGTCAGTGCTGACCCAACATCAATCTACTGTCAACCAAAATCCAAACCAACATCAACCCAACGCCAACTGAACTTCAAGCCAATGCCAACCCAACATCAACCCAGCACTGACCCAATGCTGAGCCAACACCAATCCAGTGCCAACCCAGCATCAAATCAGCACCAACCCAACACTGACCCAATGCCAACCCAACATCAACCCAGCACTGACCCAATGCCATCCCAACATCAACCCAACATCGACCCAATGCCAACCCAACATCAACCCAGCACTGACCCAATGCCATCCCAACATCAACCCAACATCGACCCAATGCCAACCCAACATCAACCCAGCACTGACCCAATGCCATCCCAACATCAACCCAACATTGACCCAATTGCAACCCAGCATCAACCCAGCACTGACCCAATACCAAACCAACACCAATCCAGTGCCAAACCAGCACCGAACCAGCATCAACCCAGCACTGACCCAATACCAAACCAACACCAATCCAGTGCCAAACCAGCACCGAATCAGCATCAACCCAGCACTGACCCAATACCAAACCAACACCAATCCAGTGCCAAACCAGCACCGAATCAGCATCAACCCAGCACTGACCCAATGCCATCCCAACGTCAACCCAACATTGACCCAATGCCATCCCAACGTCAACCCAGCACTGACCCAATGCCAACCCAACCTCAACCCAACACTGACCCAATGCCAACCCAACCTCAACCCAACACCGACCCAATGCCAACCCAACATCAACCCAACACTGACCCAATGCCAACCCAACGTCAACCCAACATTGACCCAGTGCCAACCCAACATCAACCCAGCACTGACCCAATACCAAACCAACACCAATCCAGTGCCAAACCAGCACTGAATCAGCACCAAGCCAGCACTGACCCAATACCAGTCCAATGTCAATCTAACACTGACCCGGTGCCAAGCCATCA
This sequence comes from Pavo muticus, assembly GCA_016647715.1. Taxonomy (NCBI): domain Eukaryota; kingdom Metazoa; phylum Chordata; class Aves; order Galliformes; family Phasianidae; genus Pavo; species Pavo muticus. The sequence goes on from JACDJE010000866.1 coordinate 210,700, forward strand.
CCAACCCAGTGCCAACCCAGCACTGAACCAACACCAACTCAGCTCCAAGCCAACACTAACCCAAAACCAATCCAGCACAAATCCAGCGCCAACCCAATGCTGACCTAATATAACCCAACATCAACCCAAATTCAAACCAACACCAACCCAACGCCAAACCAATGCCAACCCAACACCAAACCAACAACCCAACGCCAACCCAATGCCAACCCAACGCCAAACCAATGCCAACCCAATGCCGAACCAACAACCCAACGCCAAACAAAAGCCAAACCAACGCCAAACCAACGTCACACCAACGCTGACCCAGTGCCAACCCAATGCTGACCAAAGCCATGCGCACGGGACGCAGGATGTGGGCTCACCGTTGGACACCGCCAGGTTGGCGAAGGTCTGCATGACGAAGTAGTGCGGCAGGATGCCCGGCTGGAACTTGGTGAGCACCTCCTCCATCACTTTGTTGATGAAGCGCTGCCCGACCGCCACCAGCACGCTGCTGGCCGCCTGCTGCCATTCCCAGACCACCTCCTGCGTGCCAGGAAGGGACGGCTGTCACAGCACTGAGCGCTCCCCGGCGTCGGAGGGAGCAGCAACCGCAGCCCCTGAGCTCCCACCTTCGACTTGGTCATCTCGTTGGACGCCAGGAAGATGACCACCTTCGCCGTGCTTTTGTCCAAGCTGGAGATGTTGTTCTTCACCACCGTTTCCATCGCCTTCAGGATGATGACGCGGTGCGGGTAGGCCAGCTGTGAGGGAGGGAGAGGGGGGGCACGTGGAGGTGTGGGGCGCGTGGGACGCAGCACGCATCCCTCACCCCCAGCCAGGGACCAGCGGGAGGGACCAGCTCGCATTTCCCGGATGCTTCCCACCTACAAACCCCCTCCCCAGCCCTCACCCTGCTTCCCTCCCCCCCCGCAGCGCCCACCTTGTCGTGCTGCCGCAGGTACTCATCGCAGCAGTGCAGGATCTCCTCGGGTTCTGCCTCCCCCAGGTAGCACAGAGCGTTGTAGATCTGCTCCTGCACCAGCGGCTCCTTGTCCGTCGTGGCGTCCATCAGGGTGGTGGCGAGCCCTGCGCGGGGTGAGATGCTTCAGCAGATCTCCCAGCTCCCGTCCCAGCAGCAAAACCCCCCTTCAGGGCTGAGCACCAAAGAAACCCAACTGGAAGGGATCCACGCACGACCTCCCCTTGCAGCCCATGGGGGTTCCCAAACTGGGAGACCCAGAATGGGACGCAGCGCTGCAGCAGTGCCCCCCAGGGCAAAGCAGAGGGGAGCAGCACCTCCCTGCCCTGCTGGCTGCACTCTGGGCAATGCAACACAGGGTCCCGTTGGCCCTCTTGGCCACCAAAGCTCACTGCTGGCTTGTGGTTAACAGTTGCTCAACTGTTGGTCATCTGTTGGCCCTATTGTCCACCAGGGCTCACTGCTGGCTGTCTTGGCCACCAGGACATGCTGCTGACTCGTGGTCAACCATAGGTCAACCATTGGCCCTCTTGGCCACCAGGGTTTACCACTGGCTCATGGTCAACCACTGCTCAACTGCTGGTCATCTGTTGGCCTTATTGGCCACCAGGGCTCACTGTTGGCTGTCTTGGCCACCAGGGCACACTGCTGGCTCCTGGTCAACTGCTGGTCACCTGCTGACCACCAGGTCCTGGTCTGCAGAGCTTCTTTCCAGTCACGGTCAGTCACTGGTCAACTATTGGTCAACCACTGGCCCTCTTGGCTACCAGGGCTCACTGTTGGCTCGTGGTCAACCATTGGCCAACTGTTGGTCAACCACTGGCTGCCTTAGCCACCAGGACATGCTGCTGACTCGTGGTCAATCATAGGTCAACCACTGGCCCTCTTGGCCACCAAGGCTTACCACTGGCTCACGGTCAACCACTGCTCAACTGCTGGTCATCTGTTGGCCTTATTGGCCACCAGGGCTCACTGTTGGCTGTCTTGGCCACCAGGGCACACTGCTGGCTCATGGTCAACTGCTGGTCACCTGATGGCCACCAAGACCACCAGGTCCTGGTCTGCAGAGCTTCTTTCCAGTCACAGTCAGTCACTGGTCAACTACTGGTCAACCACTGGACCTCTTGGCTACCAGGGCTCACTGTTGGCTCATGGTCAACTGCTGGTCACCTGCTGACCACCAGGTCCTGGTCTGCAGAGCTTCTTTCCAGTCACGGTCAGTCACTGGTCAACTATTGGTCAACCACTGGCCCTCTTGGCTACCAGGGCTCACTGTTGGCTCGTGGT
>JACDJE010000866.1:240439-260332 GCA_016647715.1 Pavo muticus
GGGGGGGTCACCACCGGTCCATTCCTAATGGAGCTTATGGGGCAGAGAAGAGCTTTTAACCTGAAGCTGCGGTGACGGCACGAGGGCGGTGCTTCTGGAATGGGGGAGGGCAGATTGAGTTTGGAGGGAAGGAAGAAATTTGTCTACGAGGGTGGGGAGGCAGTGGGGGGCTGGGGGGCACAAACCCAGAGCCAAACTGGATGGAACTGGGGCTCACACCCACTGGTGAGACACGCAGAGTGGGCGGGAGGAGAGCAGCACTCAGGGTACACGTAGCAATGCACTTCTGTTGTGGAATGATAGTGGGTTGGGTTGGAAGGGTCCTTAAAGATCACAGAGCCAGGGAATGGTTGGGTTGGAAGAGTCCTGAAAGGTCATAGAGACATGAAATGGGTTGGGTTGGAAGGGTCCTGAAAGGTCATACAGATGTGAAATGGGTTGGGTTGGAACGGTCATTATAGATCATGGAGCCATGGAATGGTTGGGTTGGGTTGGAAGGGTCCTGAAAGATCATAGAGCTATGGGATGGTTGGCCTGCGAGGGTCCTGGAAGTTCACAGAAGCATGGAATGGTTGGGTTGGATTGGGTTAGGTTGGGATAGGTTGGCAAGGTCCTTAATGATCACAGAATCATGGCATGGTTGGGTTGCTGCTCCGTCCCCTCCCTTCACCATCCCCTCCCTGCGCCATCCCCTCCCTGCTCCGTCCCCTCCCTGCACCGTCCCCTCCCTGCACCGTCCTCTCCCCATGCCGTCCCCTCCCTGCGCCGTCCCCTCGCTGTGCCATCCCCACTCTGCTGCATTTCACCTCCACGTTGCCCCAGCTCTGACGCAGCCCCTTCTCTTCCCCCAGCCTCCCCAGGCAGCGCTGTGCCGACATCCCACACTTCATCCCCGGCGACGACGGCCGGAGCCAGCGCTGCGGATCGGGATGCAGAGGACGCTTTGGCTGCAGAGCTCTCCAACAAAGGTCGGTGGGCACTGCTGCTTTCCCACCTGCAGGCCTCACTGTGGGGCTGCCCGCCCACAGCACCCTGTTCTGGGCCTGGGCCTGGGAGTGGGAGCTTTCCCCAAGCCGAGGTGGGGGCTGCTGGGGTGCATTGCCCAGAGCGTGGCCAGCTGGGTGAGGATTTGGCCTGGCTGGTCAATGGTCACCCAACAGTTGGCCATCAGCTGACCAGTGGTTGACTGGTGGCTCACCAGTGGTTGACCAATGGCTGACCACGAGCCAGCACTGTGCCCTGGTGGCCAAGGAAGGCAGTGGGACCCCAGGGTGCATTGCCAGAGCGTGGCCAGCAGGGTGAGGGAAGGGTCTGGTTGGCCAATGGTCACCCAACAGTTGGCCAACAGTTGACCAGTGATTGACCAAGGGTTGGCCAATGGCTGACCACGAGCCAGCACTGTGTCCTGGTGGCCAAGAAGGCCAGTGGGACCCTGGGGTGCGTTGCCAGAGTGTGGCCAGCTGGGTAAGGGAGAGGGCTGGCTGGCCAATGGTCACTCAAGAGCTGGCCAACAGTTGGCCAGTGGTTGATTGATGGCTCACCAATGGTTGACCAATGGCTGACCACGAGCCAGCACTGTGCCCTGGTGGCCAAGAAGGCTAAGAGAACTGTGGGATGCATTGCCAAGAGCACAGCCAGCATGGTGAGGGCGGGGCCTGGTTGGCCAGTGATCACTCAACAGTTGGCCAACACTTGACTGAAGGTTGACTGATGTTTGACCAGCAGTTGACCAGTAGTTCACCAATGGTTGACCAACGGTTGACCAATGGTTGACCAGGAGCCAGCAGTGAGCCCTGGTGGCCCAGAAGGCTAACAGGACACTGGGTGCATTGCCAGAGCGTGGCCAGCAGGGTGAGGGAGGGGCCTGGTTGGCCAACGGTCACCCAACGGTCGGCCTGCAGTTGAGCAGTGGTTGAGCAGAGGTTGACCAACAGTTGACCAGGAGCCAGCGCTGTGCCCTGGTGGCCAAGAAGGCCAACGAGCCCATCCAGAGGCCCCCTCCAACCCCACGGATCCGGGATTGTGGCTTTGAACTGCGCAAGAATCTGGAGCCCACCGGCTGCCCGTAGCTCAGCCGTGGCCTCAGGGCTCCCCTTCTCCCTGCACAGAGGACCTGGCCCTGCAGCTGGCCCTGGCCATCCAGCACGGCGACGAGGAGGCGGCTGCGCGCTGCGCCGTGGCCCTGGCCCAGCAGCAAGCCACGCTGAACATCCTGCTGAAGGAGTCCAATTACCCCGAGGGTGAAATCTGGTGAGCAGCTCTGCCCTGGCGTCCCCTCCCAGGCTGGGGGGGGTCACCACCGGTCCATTCCTAATGGAGCTTATGGGGCAGAGAAGAGCTTTTAACCTGAAGCTGCGGTGACGGCACGAGGGCGGTGCTTCTGGAATGGGGGAGGGCAGATTGAGTTTGGAGGGAAGGAAGAAATTTGTCTACGAGGGTGGGGAGGCAGTGGGGGGCTGGGGGGCACAAACCCAGAGCCAAACTGGATGGAACTGGGGCTCACACCCACTGGTGAGACACGCAGAGTGGGCGGGAGGAGAGCAGCACTCAGGGTACACGTAGCAATGCACTTCTGTTGTGGAATGATAGTGGGTTGGGTTGGAAGGGTCCTTAAAGATCACAGAGCCAGGGAATGGTTGGGTTGGAAGAGTCCTGAAAGGTCATAGAGACATGAAATGGGTTGGGTTGGAAGGGTCCTGAAAGGTCATACAGATGTGAAATGGGTTGGGTTGGAACGGTCATTATAGATCATGGAGCCATGGAATGGTTGGGTTGGGTTGGAAGGGTCCTGAAAGATCATAGAGCTATGGGATGGTTGGCCTGCGAGGGTCCTGGAAGTTCACAGAAGCATGGAATGGTTGGGTTGGATTGGGTTAGGTTGGGATAGGTTGGCAAGGTCCTTAATGATCACAGAATCATGGCATGGTTGGGTTGCTGCTCCGTCCCCTCCCTTCACCATCCCCTCCCTGCGCCATCCCCTCCCTGCTCCGTCCCCTCCCTGCACCGTCCCCTCCCTGCACCGTCCTCTCCCCATGCCGTCCCCTCCCTGCGCCGTCCCCTCGCTGTGCCATCCCCACTCTGCTGCATTTCACCTCCACGTTGCCCCAGCTCTGACGCAGCCCCTTCTCTTCCCCCAGCCTCCCCAGGCAGCGCTGTGCCGACATCCCACACTTCATCCCCGGCGACGACGGCCGGAGCCAGCGCTGCGGATCGGGATGCAGAGGACGCTTTGGCTGCAGAGCTCTCCAACAAAGGTCGGTGGGCACTGCTGCTTTCCCACCTGCAGGCCTCACTGTGGGGCTGCCCGCCCACAGCACCCTGTTCTGGGCCTGGGCCTGGGAGTGGGAGCTTTCCCCAAGCCGAGGTGGGGGCTGCTGGGGTGCATTGCCCAGAGCGTGGCCAGCTGGGTGAGGATTTGGCCTGGCTGGTCAATGGTCACCCAACAGTTGGCCATCAGCTGACCAGTGGTTGACTGGTGGCTCACCAGTGGTTGACCAATGGCTGACCACGAGCCAGCACTGTGCCCTGGTGGCCAAGGAAGGCAGTGGGACCCCAGGGTGCATTGCCAGAGCGTGGCCAGCAGGGTGAGGGAAGGGTCTGGTTGGCCAATGGTCACCCAACAGTTGGCCAACAGTTGACCAGTGATTGACCAAGGGTTGGCCAATGGCTGACCACGAGCCAGCACTGTGTCCTGGTGGCCAAGAAGGCCAGTGGGACCCTGGGGTGCGTTGCCAGAGTGTGGCCAGCTGGGTAAGGGAGAGGGCTGGCTGGCCAATGGTCACTCAAGAGCTGGCCAACAGTTGGCCAGTGGTTGATTGATGGCTCACCAATGGTTGACCAATGGCTGACCACGAGCCAGCACTGTGCCCTGGTGGCCAAGAAGGCTAAGAGAACTGTGGGATGCATTGCCAAGAGCACAGCCAGCATGGTGAGGGCGGGGCCTGGTTGGCCAGTGATCACTCAACAGATGGCCAACACTTGACTGAAGGTTGACTGATGTTTGACCAGCAGTTGACCAGTAGTTCACCAATGGTTGACAAACAGTTGACCAATGGTTGACCAGGAGCCAGCAGTGAGCCCTGGTGGCCCAGAAGGCTAACAGGACACTGGGTGCATTGCCAGAGCGTGGCCAGCAGGGTGAGGGAGGGGCCTGGTTGGCCAACGGTCACCCAACGGTCGGCCTGCAGTTGAGCAGTGGTTGAGCAGAGGTTGACCAACAGTTGACCAGGAGCCAGCGCTGTGCCCTGGTGGCCAAGAAGGCCAACGAGCCCATCCAGAGGCCCCCTCCAACCCCACGGATCCGGGATTGTGGCTTTGAACTGCGCAAGAATCTGGAGCCCACCGGCTGCCCGTAGCTCAGCCGTGGCCTCAGGGCTCCCCTTCTCCCTGCACAGAGGACCTGGCCCTGCAGCTGGCCCTGGCCATCCAGCACGGCGACGAGGAGGCGGCTGCGCGCTGCGCCGTGGCCCTGGCCCAGCAGCAAGCCACGCTGAACATCCTGCTGAAGGAGTCCAATTACCCCGAGGGTGAAATCTGGTGAGCAGCTCTGCCCTGGCGTCCCCTCCCAGGCCAAGGGGGGGTCACCACCGGTCCATTCCTAATGGAGCTTATGGGGCAGAGAAGAGCTTTTAACCTGAAGCTGCGGTGACGGCACGAGGGCGGTGCTTCTGGAATGGGGGAGGGCAGATTGAGTTTGGAGGGAAGGAAGAAATTTGTCTACGAGGGTGGGGAGGCAGTGGGGGGCTGGGGGGCACAAACCCAGAGCCAAACTGGATGGAACTGGGGCTCACACCCACTGGTGAGACACGCAGAGTGGGCGGGAGGAGAGCAGCACTCAGGGTACACGTAGCAATGCACTTCTGTTGTGGAATGATAGTGGGTTGGGTTGGAAGGGTCCTTAAAGATCACAGAGCCAGGGAATGGTTGGGTTGGAAGAGTCCTGAAAGGTCATAGAGACATGAAATGGGTTGGGTTGGAAGGGTCCTGAAAGGTCATACAGATGTGAAATGGGTTGGGTTGGAACGGTCATTATAGATCATGGAGCCATGGAATGGTTGGGTTGGGTTGGAAGGGTCCTGAAAGATCATAGAGCTATGGGATGGTTGGCCTGCGAGGGTCCTGGAAGTTCACAGAAGCATGGAATGGTTGGGTTGGATTGGGTTAGGTTGGGATAGGTTGGCAAGGTCCTTAATGATCACAGAATCATGGCATGGTTGGGTTGGAAGGATCCTTAAAGACCACAGAACTACAGCACAGGTTGGGTTGGGAGGGGCCTTAAAGATCAGAATGGTTTGGGTTGGAAGGGTCCCTACAGATCACAGAGCCGTGGAATGGTTGAGTTGGGTTGCAAGGGTCCTTACAGATCACAGAGCCGTGGAATGGTTGGGTTGGGTTGGAAGGGTCCTTACAGATCAAAGAGCCATGGAATGGTTGGGTTCTGTTGGAAGGGTCCTTCCAGATGATAGAGCGATGGAATGGTTGGGTTGGGTTGGGAGGGTCCTTCCAGATCATAGAGCCATGGAATGGTTGGGTTGGGAAGGATGGGTCCTTCCAGATGACAGAGCTGTGGAAGGGTTGGATTGGGTTGGAAGGGTCCTTCCAGATGACAGAGCGATGGAATGGTTGGGTTGGGTTGGGTTGGAAGGGTCCTTCCAGATCACAGAGCCATGGAATGGCTGGGTTGGGTTGGAAGGGTCCTTGCAGATCACAAAGCCATGGAATGGTTGGGTTGTGTTGGAAGGGTCCTTCCAGATGATAGAGCGATGGAATGGTTGGGTTGGGTTGGGAGGGTCCTTCCAGATCACAGAGCCGTGGAATGTCTGGGTTGGGTTGGGTTGGGTTGGAAGGGTCCTTGCAGATCACAGAGCCATGCAATGGTTGGGTTGGGTTGGGTTGGGAGGGCGTTGCCTTTCTGCTCCATCCCCAACCTGCTGCTCCCTCTGTGCCTCAGCATGAACGTCGGCGTGGAGGACGCGACCTCGTCGGCCAGCATCACGCTCCTGGTGCAGCCCCACACCACCATCGCGGCGCTGAAGCAGCAGGTACGGCTCTGCCAGCTCCCACCGCGGCACAGCACGCAGAGGGGGGGTCTCAGGGTTCCAGTCCCGTTATCAGAAATGGCCACTGCCATCACCATGTGAGGTCCCACGAGCCCAGCCGGCAGCGGCACCGGTTCTCTGAGTTGATGGCAGGAAAATCTTTTGGAGAAAGAAAGGAGTAAGAATCCATGTGTGAGAATGTAGAATGAGAAGGGCAGGACTTTGCTTTCTCTTATATAGAAGCATGGAATCATAGCATAGCCTGGGTTGGAAAGGTCCTCAAAGATCATAGAATCATGGAATCATAGCATGGCCTGGGTTGGAAAGGTCCTCAAAGATCACAGAATCATGGAATCATNCCATCTCCACACCCTCCGCTGGGCTCTCCCAGCAGCTCCCAGTCTGCCCTGAACTGGGAGCCCAGCACCGGGCGCAGCGCTCCAGCAGTGCCCCCCCAGGGCAGAGCAGAGGGGAGCAGCACCTCCCTGCCCTGCTGGCTGCACTCTGGGCAATGCACCACAGGGTCTTGTTGGCCCTCTTGGCCACCAGGGCTCACTGCTGGCTCCTGGCCAACTGTTGGCCAACTGTTGGCCAACCACTGATGAATCATTGTCAACTGCTGGTGAACCACTGGCCAATCACTGGCCAACTGCTGGGTGACCGTTGGCCAACCAGGCCCCTCTCTCGCCCTGCTGGCTGTGCTCTAGGCAAGGCACCCCAGGGTCCCCGTGGGCCTTCTTGGCCACCAGGGCTCATTGCTGCCTTGTGGTCAATCATTGGCCAACTGATGGCCAACCTCCGGTGAACCACAGTCAACTGTTGGTCAACTGTTGGTCAACCATTAGCAAACTGCTAGTCAGCTGTTGGTGAGCTGCTGGTCAACCACTGGCCAACTGCTGGGCGACTGTTGGCCAACCAGGCCCCTCTCTTGCCCAGCTGGTTGTGCTCTGGGACCCCAGGGTCCCGTTGGCCACCTTGGCCACCCTGGTCAACCATTGGCCAACTGCTAGCTAACAAAGATCCTTCCCCCACCCTGCTGGCCGCTCTCTTTGCAGCACAGCTCAGGGTACCGTCGGTCTTCTTGGCTATGAGAGCAGACTGCTGGCTCGTGGCCAACCACTGGTCAACCATTGGTCAACCGGGACCTCCAGGTCCTTCTTCACAGAGCTCCTTCCCAGCAGCTCAGCCCCAGCCCGTATTGCTGTGTGCAGTTACTCCTCCCTGGAGGAACAACCAGCAGCGAGCTGCCCCGTTCCCCTCCCCACACCCGCAGGTCACCAGCCCACAACAAGAGCCAGCAGGGCGTTCTTGCTCAGTGCTGCCCATGGTGGATGTTTGGAAAGGCTCCCCAGTCCTCAAAGCTCATTAAAACCCCAATGTTTGGCTGCTGACCCCAAGACTCGGTCAGTTTCCTCCCACGGGTCTGTGCCTGATCCCTCAAAATGCTGTGAGGGAAAGGAGAGAGCCCACGAGAAGGGGAACAGAAACCCCAGGGATGTGGGGAGCCGTCGTGCCAGGGAGCCATGCGCCAACCCACAAAACGGNCCTGGCTTTGGCTCCCATTTCCCCCTGGCTTTGACTCCCGACTTCCCCACTGCTTTTGCCCCCATTTCCCCACGGCTTTGGCTCCCCATTTCCCCTGGCTTTGGCCCCCATTTCCCCATGCCTTTGGCTCCCCATCTCCCCACGCCATTGGCTCCCTGGTTCCCCATAGAATTGGGTCCCTGGTTGGAGATCTCGGATCTCTTGTCCAGCCTTTATGTCCCTATGAAAACACACGTGGTGCCTGGGGGTCCCCAGGGATGGGGAGCGGGCAGGGGTGCAGTCCTGCCCCGTGTGCCCCCAAAGCCCCACAGGCAGTGAGGTGGGGGAAGTGGGGTGCGAGGGGCGGGCTGTGCGCCAGGAGGGACAGCGTCCTGTGTCCGTCCCGTGTCCGTCTGTCCTGCTGCGGGGCCTCAGTGCCGCCCCAGCACGTAATGCTGAGAGCTCAGGGGCTGCTGCCAAAGCGAGGGCTCACCTTCCAAAAATAGGGCCGGGATGGCAGAGCTCCGCGGGGCCGAAAAGGGACGGAGTGGGGCGGGGCGGATCGGAGCCACCCCAGCGGTTCCGTGGGGTTTTCCCACTGATTTTTTGTACCTCCCCCCCTCAGCTGTGCCGCCAGGGCCGAGTTCTGGTGAGCAAAGCGGTGCTGTGAGGGCAGAGCTGGGTCCTGGCAGGACAACGAGCGTTTCCTTCTGGTTGTTGTTTTCAACTAACAGAGCTTCCGTGGCTCTGTGATCTTCAAGGACCCTTCCAACCCAACCCTCCATGGTTGTGTGGTCTTTAAGGACCTTTCCAACTGTTCCATGGCTCTGTGATCTTTAAAGACCCTTCAGCTCATCCCAATCATTTTATGGTACTGTGATCTTGAAGGACCCTTCCAACCCGACCATTCCATGGCTCTATGGTCTTGAAGGACCCTTCCAATCCAACCCATCCCACAACTCTATGATCTTGAAGGACCCTTCCAACACAGCACATTCTATGATGATCTTGAAGGACCTTTCCAACCCAACCCAACCATTCCATGGCTCTGTGATCTTCAAGGAACCTTCCAACCCAACTGTCCATGGTTGTGTGGTCTTGAAGGACCTTTCCAACTGTTTCATGGTTCTGTGATCTTCAAGGACCCTTCAACTCATACCAATCATTTTATGGTTCTGTGACCTTTAAGGACCCTTCCAACCCAACCATTCCATGGCTCTGTGACCTTCAAGGACCCTTCCATCCCAACCTTTCCATGGCTCTTTGACCTTTAAGGACCTTTCCATCCCAACCATTCCACGCCTCTTTGATCTTTAAGGACATTTCCATCCTGAATATTCCATGGCTCTGTGATCTTTAAGGACCCTTCCATCCCAACCCAACCAACCCATGGCTCTGTGGCCTTTAAGATCCCTTCCAACCCAACCATTCCATGGCTCTGTGATCTTTAAGGACCCTTCCAACCCAACTCAACCATCCCATGGCTCTATGGCCTTTAAGGTCCCTTCCAACACAACCATACCATGGCTCAAAAGACTTTAAGGACCCTTCCAACCCAACCCTTTCATGGTTCCATGGCTCTGTGATCTTCAAGGACCTTTCCAACCCTCCCATTCCACGGCCCTGTGATCTTGAAGGACCGTTCCAGCCCACCCATCCCTATGATTCTGACTCTCTGACCCCCACACCGAGCTGTAGGCGTTGTGTCTTACCTGGGCGCATCCCTTCCGTGACCCCCCCCCGCCCCTCTTCCCGCAGAGCATCGCCGAGTACGACCTGAAGGACATTTCGTACACCGTGCGGAGCCCCACGTGCCACGAGCTGCTGGTGCTGGGCTCCCTGGACGAGCCCATGGTCTTCAGCTTCCAGGAGGAGCGCGAGGCGCANTGAAGAACCACTGAATGGTTGGGTTGGAAAGGTCCTTAAAGATCGAAGATGCACAGAATGGTTGGGTTGGAAAGGTCCTTAAAGACTGAAGAACCACTGAATGGGTTAGGTTGGAAAGGTCCTTAAAGATCAAAGAATCACAGAATGGCTGGGTTGGAAAGGTCCTTAAAGATTGAAGAACCACTGAATGGGTTAGGTTGGAAAGGTCCTTAAAGATCAAAGAATCACAGAATGGTTGGGTTGGAAAGGTCCTTAAAGACTGAAGAACCACTGAATGGTTGGGTTGGAAAGGTCCTTAAAGACTGAAGAACCACTGAATGGGTTAGGTTGCAAAGGTCCTTAAAGATCAAAGAAGCACAGAATGTTTGGGTTGGAAAGGTCCTTAAAGATCAAAGAAGCACAGAATGTTTGGCTTGGAAAGGTCCTTAAAGACTGAAGAACCACAGAATGGTTGGGTTGGAAAGGTCCTTAAAGATCGAAGATGCACAGAATGGGTTAGGTTGGAAAGGTCCTTAAAGATCAAAGAAGCACAGAAAGGGGGCTGACCTTCGGGTGCTGATCCCTTCCATTTCGGGAGGGCAGTGCTGCTTTCTGCCCCGTGCATCTCATTATCTCCATCACGGTGCGGTAACGAGCTCGTTTCTCCCACAGCCAGCAGGCAGATGGACATTGGTGACATCAGCCACCACCTGGACACCATGCAGATCGGAGACATCTTCAGCCACCAAACGGCGCCCGCTGCCACTTCTCTGCCCTCTCCGGTGCCGGTAGGTGCCCCCACGTCCCCCTTATCCCTGTGTACATCCCAGTCATGGCTGCCGCCGGTGCAGCGCCAATTCATAGAATCCTAGAGTCACAGAAAGGCCTGGGTTGCAAAGGCCCACGATGCTCATCTGGTTCCAACCCCCTGCTGTGTGCAGGGTCGCCAACCAGCAGCCCAGGCTGCCCAGAGCCACATCCAGCCTGGCCTTGAATGCCTGCAGGGATGGGGCATCCACAGCCTCCTTGGGCAACCTGTTCCAGTGCCTCACCACCCTCTGGGGGAAAAACTGCCTCCTAACATCCAACCTCAACCTCACCTGTCTCACTTTAAAACCATTCCCCCTTGTCCTTTCTCTATCCACCCTCACAAACAGCCGTTCCCCTCCTGTTTAAACGCTCCCTTCAAGTACAGGAAGGCCACACTGAGGTCTCCCCACAGCCTTCTCTTCTCCAAGCTGAACAAGCCCAGTTCCCTCAACCTTTCCTCACAGCAGAGCTGCTCCAGCCCTCTGGCCATCTCAGTGACCCTCTGATCATCTCAGTGGCCTTCTGACCATCTCAGTGACCCTCTGACCATCTCAGTGTCCCTCTGGCCATCTCAGTGGCCCTCTGACCATCTCAGTGGCCTCCTCTGGACCCGCTCCAAGAGCTCCACATCCTTCCTGTGCTGGGGGCACCAGGCCTGGAAGCAGCACTGCAGATGGGGCCTCACAGGAGCTGAGCAGAGGGGGACAATCACCTCCCTCTCCCTGCTGGCCACCCCTTTTTAATGCAGCCCAGCACACAGCTGGCCTTCTGGGCTGCAGGCGCGCACTGCTGGCTCATGTCCAGCTTCTCGTCCACCAGGACCCCCCAAGTCCTTCTCCCGGCCCCGTTCCGTGTCTCCCCTCCCCAACCCTCCCTCCATCTCTGTGCACCGCAGGCGGGCTGGTCGTGTCCCAAATGCACCTTCATCAACAAACCCACGCGGCCGGGCTGTGAGATGTGCAGCACCGACCGCCCGGCCGACTACGTGGTCCCCGGCGGCTACGAACCAGAAGAAACAGAGCTGTGGAGGATGCAGCAGGAGCAGGAGGGGATGCTGCAGTACCAGCAGGTAACGGCCAGCGCCGTCAGTCCTCAGCATGGGGGGCTCAGGGGGGAGCGGGTCCCGCACTGTGCTGGAAGGGGGATGGGAATCGTGGAAATGTGTGGTGGGTTGGGATGGGAGGGTCCTCAAAGGTTATAGAGCCATGGGATGGTTGGGTTGGAAGGGTCCACAAAGGTCACAGAGCCATGGGATGGTTGGGTTGGAAGGGTCCTCGAAGGTCATAGAGCCATGGGATGGTTGGGTTGGAAGGGACCTTGAAGATCATAGAGCCATGGGATGGTTGGGTTGGAAGGATCCTCAAAGATCACAGAGCCATGGAATGGTTGGGTTGAAGGGTCCTCGAAGGTCGCAGAGCCATGGGATGGTTGGGTTGGAAGGGTCCACAAAGGTCACAGAGCCATGGGATGGTTGGGTTGGAAGGGTCCACAAAGGTCACAGAGCCATGGGATGGTTGGGTTGGAAGGGTCCTCAAAGGTTGTAGAGCCATGGGATGGTTGAGTTGGGAGGATCCTTGAAGGTCATAGAGCCATGGGATGGTTGGGTTGGAAGAGTCCTCAAAGATCATAGAGCCATGGGATGGTTGGGTTGGAAGGGTTCTTACTGATCATGGAGACATGGGATGGACCTTGTAGATCATAGAACAATGAGATGGTTGGGGTGGAAGGGTCCTCAAAGATCATAGAGCCATGGGAACGGTTGGGTTGGAAGGTTCCTTGAAGATCACAGAGCCATGGAATAGTTGGGTTGGAAGGGTCCTCAAAGATCATAGAGCCAGGGAAGGGTTGCACTGAAGGGTCCTTAAAGGTCATAGAGCCTTGGGATGGACTTCATAGATCATAGGATGGGTGGTTGGGTTGGAAGGGTCCTCGAAGGTCGTAGAGTCATGGGATGGTTGGGTTGGAAGGGTCCTCAAAGGTCATAGAGCCATGGGATGAACCATACAGATCATAGAACGATGGGTGGTTGGGTTGGAAGTGTCCTCGAAGGTCATAGAGCCATGGGATGGTTGGGTTGGAAGGGTCCACAAAGGTCACAGAGCCATGGGATGGTTGGGTTGGCAGGGTTCTTAAAGGTCATAGAGCCATGGAATGGTTGGGTTGGAAGGGTCTTCAAAGATCATAGAGTCAGGGAAGGGTTGCATTGGAAGTGTCCTTAAAGGTCACAGAGCCATGTGATGGGCCTTACAGATCATAGAAGGACGGGATGGTTGTGTTGGAAGAGTCCTCGAAGGTCGTAGAGCCATGGGATGGACTTTACAGATCATAGAATGATGGGATGGTTGGATTGGAAGGTCCTTAAAGATCACAGACCCATGGAATAGTTGGGCTGGAAGTGTCCTTGAAGGTCATAAAGCCATGGGATGGACCTTATAGATCATGGAACAATGGGATGGTTGGGTCGGAAGGGTTCTTACAGATCATGGAGACATGGGATGGACTTTGTAGATCATAGAGCCATGGAATGGTTGGGTTGGAAGGGTCCTTGAAGAGCATAGAGCAGTGGAATGGTTGGATTGGATGGGTCCTGAAAGGTCATAAAACCATGGGATGGACCTTATAGATCATAGAACGAGGGGATGGTTGGGTCGGTAGGGTCCTTACAGATTAGACAGAGAACAGACTGACTGGGTTGGAATGGTCCTTCAAGATCATAGAGCCAAGGAAGGGTTGGATTGGAAATCACAGTCATGGAATGGACCTTCAAGATCGTAGAACCACAGAATGGTTGGGTTGGAAGGGTCCTTGAAGATCATAGAACCACTGAATGGTTGGGTTGGAAGGGTCCTTGAAGATCATAGAACCACAGAATGGCTGGGTTGGAAGGGACCCCCCAGTCCCACCCCTGCCGTGGGCTGGCTGCCCCCCAGCTCAGGCTGCCCAGGGCCCACCCACGGCCTCGGGCACCCCCAGGGATGGGGCACCCACAGCTCCGGGCAGCAGTGCTGGGGCTGCACCGCCTCTGGGTGGAGGATTTCCCCATGGGTGAAGGATTGACCTCAATCTCCTCTGTTGGGTTCCCACTACTCCCCCATGTCGTACTGCTCTCTGCCCACACCCAGAGCTCACAGCTGTGCTGCACTGGTGGCTCTGGGGCTGCTCACTGCCTCCCCCGGTGCCGTCCTTCGGGTCCTGACCGCTGTCACCGTGATGGCACACGGGACGGTGATCCCATGGCCGCGTGCTTCCGTCGTTGCTCCTCTCGTGCCTAGGGACGGTCGGCCGTGCTGGGAGCTCTGGAACACGTGTGGGGCTCCAACGGAGCCCCCGCCCCACACGGGGACGCGCTGCGGGGCCGGGGGCCCTGGGGCTCAGCCACTGACCGAACCTTCTCTTCTTTCTCTTTTTTCTCTCTCGTGCCGGGATCCCGCTCGGAAAAGGGAAGGATTGAGGATGGCTCGGCTGCGCACTGCGTCTTGGGCTCGGGTTCCCTGGATGACTTCATCCACGCGTCCTACGAGTTCTGCTAACCGACCCGGACGCCCCGTCCCATCCCGTCCCCGCCGGCCTGGGCCCCGTGCCCGCCGCTCGGCCCCACGCGCTCAGCGGCTCCGTGCCCGCTGGCCGCCCCTCGGCTCCGATGCAGCCCCACCTGGGGGGCTGGGCTCCCCGGGAGGCCGGGGGGAGCAGCATGAGGGTCTCGGCCCCACATTGGCCGCGGTGTGGGCAGGACTGTGGGTGCAGACTGAGCTCCCTGCACACGGAGCGTTGGCGCGCCGTTGGAGCGCGGGATTGCTGCAGTTTCCTTCCCGATTTCCTTCCCTCCCAGCAGCCCCACACTGAGGAGCCCCCTGGGGTGGGCATTGAGCCCCCTGGGGTGGGCACTGAGCCCCCCTCGAGGGCAGAGAGGGTTTGAGGTGAGCGTGGCTGTCCCCGTGCTGCTCGCGCCACCGTCCCCTTTGCCAGAGCTTTGGGGAACACGCAGTGGTGATGGGGGGGGCAGCGGCTCCGGGTTCCTGTGCCTGGGGGGGTCCATCCCCGCTCTGTGGGGCTGCAGTGAGGGGCTGCATGGGGCGGCTGCAGTGGGGCGGACTCTGAGTGCTGCGTTGCCACGTGTTGGGTTGTCCCGTGGCTCTTTGCATTGGGTTGTCCCGTGGCTCTTTGTGTTGGGTTGTCCCATGGCTCTTCTCATTGGGTTGTCCCATTCCTCTTCGTGTTGGGTTGTCCCATGGCTCTTTGCATTGTGTTTTCCCATTCCTCTTCGTGTTGGGTTGTCCTCTGGCTCTTCACATTGGGTTTTCCCATTGCTCTTCATGTTGGGTTGTCCCACTGATCTTTGTGTTGGGTTTTCTCATTGCTCTTCGTGTTCACTTGTCCCATTGCCCCACGCTGGGTTGTTCCGGGCGCTCTTCACATTGGGTTGGCTCATTGCTCTTCATGTTGGGTGGCACACATCCCACTTCGTGTTGGGTTGTCCCATGTGGGGTTGTCCCATTGCCCCATGTGGGGTTGTCCCATTGCCCCATGTGGGGTTCTCCCATTGCTCCATGTGGGGTTCTCCCATTGCTCCATGTGGGGTTCTCCCATTGCCCCACGTTGGGTTGTCCCATTGCCCCATGTTGGGTTCTCCCATTGCCCCATGTGGGGTTGTGCCATGGCCCTTTGTGTTGGGTTGTCCCATTGCCCCATGTGGAGCTGTCCCATTGCCTTGTGTTGGGTTTTCCCATTGCTCCGTGTGGGGTTGTCCCATTGCCTTGTGTTGGGTTCTCCCATTGCCGCANCATGGAAGGGTTGGGTTGGGTTGGGTTGGGAGGGTCCTTGAAGATCGTAGAGCCATGGAATAGTTGGACAAATCCTCCAGGCCCTTCCCCAGCCTTGCTGCCCTTCTTTGGAGCAGCTCCATGTCCTCTCTGTGCTGAGCTGCCCAAAACTGAGCACAGCACTCGAGGTGAGGCAGTGCCGAGTGCAGGGCAGGATGGCTTCCAGTCCTGCTCCCCATTCCTGATCCCAGCCAGGATGCCATCGGCCTTCTTGGCCACCCGGGCACACTGCTGGCTCACATTCAGCCCATGCCCATCAGCACACCGAGGTCCCTTTCCACCAGGCAGCTTTCAGCCACTGCTCCCCAAGCCTGTAGGGCTGCCTGGGGTGGTTGTGACCAAAATGCAGGGCCCAACACTTAGCCCTATTGAAACTCATACAGTTTACCTCTGCCCATTGATCCAGTCTATCCAGGTCCCTCTGCAGTGCCTTTAGGTTGGATGTCAGGGGAAGTTCTTTACTCTGAGAGTGGTGAGGTGCTGGAACAGCTGCCCAGAGAGGCTGTGGGTGCCCCGTCCATCCCTGGAGGTGTTCAAGGCCAGGCTGGATGGGGCCCTGGGCAGCCTGGGCTGGTCTGAAATGTGGAGGTTGGCAGCCCTGTGTGTAGCAGAGGGGTTGGAGCTTCATCATCCTCGAGGTCCCTTCCAACCCAGCCATTCTATGGTTCTACGATTCTCCTCTCTGGCAGATCACCGCTCCCTCCCAAGTTGGTGTTGTGTGCCATCCTACTGAGGGTGCGCTCAGTGCCCTCATCCGGGACCCCCCAGATCTCCCTGCATCTCACATCCATCGCTGAGCCAAAATCTGTGCACCACACCTCCCTGTTACTGAGCTTCCCCCTCCTACTGAGGGTGCGCTCAGCGCCCTCATCCGGGACCCCCCGACTCTCCCTGCATCTCACATCCATCGCTGAGCCAAAATCTCTGCACCACACCTCCCTGTTACTGAGCTTCCCCCCCCCTCCCCATCCCCACGCAGGTGTTCCAGGACTACGGGTTCCACCCCCTGCTCCAGCGCTGGATCATCGGGCAGTGCCTGTGCGTGGATGAGCGCACGCTGTGGTCGTACGGCGTGCGGCGCGACGGGGACGCGGCCTTCCTTTACCTGCTGTCGGCCAAGCGAGCCGAGCTGACGCGGCAGCGCTACGACGAGGAGCAGGCCCAGCTCCTGCTCGACTCCATCGCCTCCATGGATGGAGCCCAGGAGCGGAGGAAGTACGGCACGGTGCCGGGGGCTGCGGGCAGGAAAGGTGCGATGGCGGCCAGTGCTGTGGGTGGGACGGGTCCTGCATGGGTTGTAACACAGGGGAGGTGTGGGGTGGTTGGGGTGGAAGGGTGCTTAAAGACCATAGAACCGTGGGATGGTTGGGCTGGAAGGGATTGGAAGGATGGTTGGGTTGGAAGGGTCCTTAAAGACCATAGAATGATTGAATGGTTGGGATGGAAGGGGCTGGAAAGGTCAAAGACACATGGAATGGTTGGGGTGGAAGGGTCCTTAAAGACCATAGAACAGTGGGATGGTTGGGTTGGAAGGGATTGGAAGGATGGTTGGGTTGGAAGGGTCCTTAAAGACCGTAGAACGATTGAATGGTTGGGATGGAAGGGGCTGGAGAGGTCATAGATGCATGGAATGGTTGGGTTGGAAGGGTCCTTAAAGATCACAGAACAATGGGATGGTTGAGATGGAAGGGGCTGGAAAGGTCACAGAACCATGGGATGGTTGGGTTGGAAGGGACTGGAAGGATGGTTGGGTTGGAAGGGTCCTTAAAGACCATAGAATGATTGAATGGTTGGGATGGAAGGGGCTGGAAAGGTCAAAGACACATGGAATGGTTGGGGTGGAAGGGTCCTTAAAGACCATAGAACAGTGGGATGGTTGGGTTGGAAGGGATTGGAAGGATGGTTGGGTTGGAAGGGTCCTTAAAGACCGTAGAACGATTGAATGGTTGGGATGGAAGGGGCTGGAGAGGTCATAGATGCATGGAATGGTTGGGTTGGAAGGGTCCTTAAAGATCACAGAACAATGGGATGGTTGAGATGGAAGGGGCTGGAAAGGTCACAGAACCATGGGATGGTTGGGTTGGAAGGGACTGGAAGGATGGTTGGGTTGGAAGGGTCCTTAAAGACCATAGAATGATTGAATGGTTGGGATGGAAGGGGCTGGAAAGGTCAAAGACACATGGAATGGTTGGGGTGGAAGGGTCCTTAAAGACCATAGAACAGTGGGATGGTTGGGTTGGAAGGGATTGGAAGGATGGTTGGGTTGGAAGGGTCCTTAAAGACCGTAGAACGATTGAATGGTTGGGATGGAAGGGGCTGGAGAGGTCATAGATGCATGGAATGGTTGGGTTGGAAGGGTCCTTAAAGATCACAGAACAATGGGATGGTTGAGATGGAAGGGGCTGGAAAGGTCACAGAACCATGGGATGGTTGGGTTGGAAGGGACTGGAAGGATGGTTGGGTTGGAAGGGTCCTTAAAGACCATAGAATGATTGAATGGTTGGGATGGAAGGGGCTGGAAAGGTCAAAGACACATGGAATGGTTGGGGTGGAAGGGTCCTTAAAGACCATAGAACAGTGGGATGGTTGGGTTGGAAGGGATTGGAAGGATGGTTGGGTTGGAAGGGTCCTTAAAGACCGTAGAACGATTGAATGGTTGGGATGGAAGGGGCTGGAGAGGTCATAGATGCATGGAATGGTTGGGTTGGAAGGGTCCTTAAAGATCACAGAACAATGGGATGGTTGAGATGGAAGGGGCTGGAAAGGTCACAGAACCATGGGATGGTTGGGTTGGAAGGGACTGGAAGGATGGTTGGGTTGGAAGGGTCCTTAAAGACCATAGAATGATTGAATGGTTGGGATGGAAGGGGCTGGAAAGGTCAAAGACACATGGAATGGTTGGGGTGGAAGGGTCCTTAAAGACCATAGAACAGTGGGATGGTTGGGTTGGAAGGGATTGGAAGGATGGTTGGGTTGGAAGGGTCCTTAAAGACCGTAGAACGATTGAATGGTTGGGATGGAAGGGGCTGGAGAGGTCATAGATGCATGGAATGGTTGGGTTGGAAGGGTCCTTAAAGATCACAGAACAATGGGATGGTTGAGATGGAAGGGGCTGGAAAGGTCACAGAACCATGGGATGGTTGGGTTGGAAGGGACTGGAAGGATGGTTGGGTTGGAAGGGTCCTTAAAGACCATAGAATGATTGAATGGTTGGGATGGAAGGGGCTGGAAAGGTCAAAGACACATGGAATGGTTGGGGTGGAAGGGTCCTTAAAGACCATAGAACAGTGGGATGGTTGGGTTGGAAGGGATTGGAAGGATGGTTGGGTTGGAAGGGTCCTTAAAGACCGTAGAACGATTGAATGGTTGGGATGGAAGGGGCTGGAGAGGTCATAGATGCATGGAATGGTTGGGTTGGAAGGGTCCTTAAAGATCACAGAACAATGGGATGGTTGAGATGGAAGGGGCTGGAAAGGTCACAGAACCATGGGATGGTTGGGTTGGAAGGGACTGGAAGGATGGTTGGGTTGGAAGGGTCCTTAAAGACCATAGAATGATTGAATGGTTGGGATGGAAGGGGCTGGAAAGGTCAAAGACACATGGAATGGTTGGGGTGGAAGGGTCCTTAAAGACCATAGAACAATGGGATGGTTGGGATGGAAGGGGCTGGAAAGATCACAGAACCATGGGATGTTTGGGTTGGAAGGGTCCTTAAAGACCATAGAACAATTGAATGGTTGGGTTGGAAGGGGCTGGAGAGGTCATAGACGCATGGAATGGTTGGGGTGGAAGAGTCCTTAAAGATAACAAAACAATGGGATGGTTGGGTTGGAAGGGTCCTTTTAGATCACAAAAGCATGGCATGGTTGGGTTGGAAGGGTCCTTAAAGACCGTAGAACGATTGAATGGTTGGGTTGGAAGGGTCCTGAAAGGTCACAGACACATGGAATGGTTGGGGTGGAAGAGTCCTTGCAGATCACAGAGCCAGGAAATGGTGGGGATGGAAGACTCCTGAAAGGTCATAGAGCCATGGGATGGTTGGGTTGGAAGGGACTGGAAGGATGGTTGGGTTGGAAGGGTCCATAAAGATCAAAGAACCGTGGAGTGGATTAGGTTGGAAAGGTCTTTAAAGATCAAAGAATCATAGAATGGTTGAGTTGGAAGGGTCCTTAAAGACTGAAGAACCACAGAATGGTTGGGTTGGAAAGGTCCTTAAAGATCGAAGATGCACAGATGGTTGGGTTGGAAAGGTCCTTAAAGATCAAAGAATCACAGAATGGCTGGGTTGGAAAGGTCCTTAAAGACTGAAGAACCACTGAATGGGTTAGGTTGGAAAGGTCCTTAAAAGTCAAAGAACCACATAATGGCTGGGTTGGAAAGGTCCTTAAAGACTGAAGAACCACAGTATGGTTGGGTTGGAAAGGTCCTTAAAGATCGAAGATGCACAGAATGGTTGGGTTGGAAAGGTCCTTAAAGACTGAAGAACCACTGAATGGTTGGGTTGGAAAGGTCCTTAAAGATCAAAGAATCACAGAATGGCTGGGTTGGAAAGGTCCTTAAAGATTGAAGAACCACTGAATGGTTGGGTTGGAAAGGTCCTTAAAGATCGAAGATGCACAGAATGGTTGGGTTGGAAAGGTCCTTAAAGACTGAAGAACCACTGAATGGGTTAGGTTGGAAAGGTCCTTAAAGATCAAAGAATCACAGAATGGCTGGGTTGGAAAGGTCCTTAAAGATTGAAGAACCACTGAATGGGTTAGGTTGGAAAGGTCCTTAAAGATCAAAGAAGCACAGAATGGTTGGGTTGGAAAGGTCCTTAAAGACTGAAGAACCAC
>JACDJE010000614.1:0-44539 GCA_016647715.1 Pavo muticus
CTTCTTCAGAGTTTGTACTTTAATAATAGAGGTGGATACTGCCCTTGGAGGGTCCAGAGCTCTTCAAGTTGTGTATCAGAGAGAAGATCCTAACTATCTCCCTTTCATTTTTTTTTTGTTGCTGTATGAATTGCTCACTTCATCTTGTTACTCCTTAACTTGGCACCCATATCTTCCAAGGCAACATACCTCTGCAGTGCAGAGGAACATCTCTCCCAGCATCATAGAGAGAACCCAGAAACTCCCTACAGCTTGGGATTCGGAGGACTACATCCTCAAACTGAATCTGGAATAGGAATCTATTCCAGCATCTGTTGGAGAAACTTCCCTGTGACATTTAGCCACAACTCGTAAGACTGTTCACACTTGTACAGATTTTGATGAGGCTCCCTTTGCATACTGCTGCACAAAATGCTGTATCTGTTGAGCATTTCCATTAGCTGTTCTGCTAGCCTCTTATTTAAGCACCAGCTAAATGGGTGGTTAACCAACCCTAGTCAGTGGGCATCTACAGTAAAGGCTATGGTCACCCTGGGTTGAGAGCGGATGACCATACTCATTAGAAAGTGGTAGAGCTTCCTCACACCTGAACCTAATAGCTTGATTCAACTCTGGAAGACTGAAACCATGGCCTCAGTGAAGTGAAGAGTGAGATTTTATTTCACTTCAGAGAGATCTAAAATGTAGATCTTTGTAACGTATGGTCATGGGAAAGCAGGCATTACGTGACTTCTCAACTATGAGAAACGCACTTTGGAAGTAATGAGTATATTTTAAAAAGTACCTATAGGAATGGAAAGACAATCCATGCCAGATATTTATTTAGAATTTCAGCATGTTTACCAGAATTTATGGCGAGGATTCAAAAAGCAGGAAAACACATCGGAATAGACCACAGCTATACATTTTAAATGGTCATTTTAAGTACTAGTGTTTGAGAAACCGAAAACATTTGAGTCACCAATAGAGTGTGATAGTCAGCACTGGAAGCTGCAGACAAATAACCTGGATTCAGAATGAATAAATTTTGTCATTACTCAGTAACAGAGCAAATCCAGACCCAAACTAAAGCATACCAGACAATTTTGCTTGGTGTTACTGGCAACGGCAATAAAAATATGTTTGATTGTACATCCTTTGGCCTATGAACATAAATAAAATATTTCTTACTTGCAAAGGAGACAGTCTGGTGATGGGGAGAATTCTGAATGTTAAAGTTTGATGGAAAGGACAACTTATCTTCATTCTGTAGACCTCCCTACTTATTCTGTGTTTATTCATAATATCCAGAAGTAGGCGATCCCAGTGCAAAGACTGAATAAAACCTCTTTATGAAAGAAGATGCTTGTTTCCACTTCTAGATCAGCAGCAAAAGATCCAGCCTGTCAACTCATAGTTCCGTGTAAAATTAGCCCTGACTACTGAGAAAACAGTTTGAACCACGAGTAGTACTAGTAAATCTATTGTTTCCATTATATTTAAAGGTACTAAGAAATGCTGAAGTCACATGATATGCAGTCTTTCAGTCACTGATATATCAACTTCAAGATTTAGGAACTGAAAAAGAGAGAAAAAATGCTTATTAAAAGCTGCAAAATCCATATGGGGTGAGATGCATTAAGAATAACATACACAAGACACAGCAGTATATAACTTTGAGTGGTAACATTATGCAGAATTATACGCTGTTTTAACAGCTCTTAAAAGGTGTAAATTATCTTGTTACTATACGTGAAAAAAAATCATTTGATTAGCTTACAGAGTATTTGCTAATTTGGGCTGATTAAGTTGTTGAGCGTGCAGCAATTAGTAAAAGCATTACATACACTACTTGCTTTCCACAGACAAAAACAAATTTGTGTTATTAATTCTTTATAGCTGTATTTATGATATACAGATGCTGGTTTCTAAAGGGGTGTACTGAAATATACACTTTTAAGTTATCTTCCTTAATAAAATTCAAAAGTCATATCTAGCAAGCTGTAAGAGCTGATTTAATTAAACACACCTGTCTTGATAGAGAAAATTGGAAGAGTGCTGCAGTACTATGAAGTATTTTCTTTCAGAGGTTAATCAAAAGTTCATTTTTTATCTTTGTTTAATTTCCTGTGTTCAGGTGAGGTAAACAGTGGGGTAAGGTGCTGTGAAAACATTGCGTATTTTAATGAGTAGTTCCCTGTGAGGGTTCCTCACCTCAAATTTATTATCTAGGAAAAATCATTACACTAGACAGGAAGTGCAGTAGAAGAGTTGCTGTTTGATGTTTAATGGAAGACTGAAATATTAACGCTAGCAAGAAAACGATCCTTCACTATGTGAGCAGATATAAGCTAAAAGACAGGAAGCTTGCATAAATGTAAGCTCAAGAACAGAATGCGGAGGAGACCGTTGAACTTACTGTCATGTGGAGATAAGAAAGTAGAATAGATGTCCTGTTGAAGACAAAATGGCAAAACAGATGCTTCAGTTCAACACAGCAGCAGTGAGAGCTGGTTCTGGCTATTCCAGAAATCTGGAAATCTGGTAATCTGAATTCTGTGTAAATTCACAGTGAGAATGATTACTAGCTTTCATTCCCATGACCAACAGAGACCCCTACCACGTATTCTCAGGAGAGTGGGACAATATGTTAACTATTTCTTGGAATTTCAGCCTGTTTTCTTGGAATGTAATGAATGTGAATATGCTATGCCTTTAATTATGTAGTCATTTCTCCCTTCGGTGTGCATGTCGGTGGAGTGATCCCCCATGCACCCAGAGCTGTAATAAGGGGAATATTTGCTTGACATAACTCACTGATGTGTCAAGTCACTTTATATACTTTCTGGGCTAATAACCTGTAACTGCAGAGCTTTTCATTACTTTTAATTCCTTTCCCAATATGTCTTTCCATTCTATATCCTCTTGTTTGAACTCAGAAGTAATATCACTGAATCAACTTCAGCCTCACTAGGAGAGGATGAACAAACTGAAACTACAAAGTAAGGAGTTACACAAATAAATAAATCTCTATCCGTGGTCTTGGTCAATGTTTGTGTGCAGGTGACAAAGCATCACTTAGCAGAATTTTTTAGAATTAAGTCTCTTTCTCTCTTCTTCTTTTTAATTGCTGTTAAAAATAGCACATTAAAAAAATCATTCAAAGGTTGGAGAAGAAAATCATTTAACAGCATTTTGATTTTTAATGTACTGTACTCGAGAGCTGTCAATATGAGTCTGATTTCTTTTCAAAATCATCCCATTTTATTATAGCTTTGAGCTTCAAGGAGTATTGAAGATTGTGTTTGTCAGCTACTTGCCGCACATGAAACACCAAAAATAGCTTATAATTAGTTAGGTATCAGGGGTGAGTTTTGCTGCAGAGTTTTAAATTAGTGTATTGATCTCCTGGTGTCAGAGAGGCCTTAACTTTTGCGAGACTGAGCAAACCTACACAAAGCTAATGAAAGAAATACTTACTGCCATTCGCGTGAAGGGGAGAAGTCATAGTGGCACTGATGCAACTGAACAGCATCTGCAGCCAAAATTTTTGTCAAGTTCCTTTTTAACATGGCGAGAGAAGGAAAAAGTCTCGCAGATGACTTGCAGGATATTCTTTGGAAGATATTTCTAGGTCCATGTTGAAGCTGAGAAAACTGACAGAGTAACTTGACACGCCAGTAAGTTATGTCAAGCAGGTATTCCCTTTATTACAGAGCTGGGTTCATGACAGTTGCTCCCACCAAACATGCACACTGAGAGAAGCAGTGACTACGTATTTAAAGGCCTAACATATACATATTCGTTACATTCCAAATACACAGGCAATGGACAGAAATTCCAAGAAATGATTAACATCTCTGGTGGTCATGGGATGCATCCTTGCTGTAGATTTCCAACCTTTTAGGAGGGGGAGTAATTCAACCCAATTCCCACTGATGTTGCATTGAGCTGAGGCATCTGTTCTGCTATCTTGTCTTCAACAACAGGACATCTATTCTACTTTATTCTCTTCACTTGACAGCAAGTCCGCAGCCTCCTCCACACTCTGTTCTTGAGCTTACATCTACACAAACCTCCATCCTTCAGTTTATATCTGCTCAAGTTATGCAAAAGGCTGTTCTCACAATATGGAAAAGCGGTTCTCATGATTTGGTGTTAATTACTCCCTGAATTCTTCACAACATGATTTCCAAACACAGTTGGCCAAGAAAGCTACTTGGATTGCTGCAATTCCTCATTCTGAAAATCACCTGCATTCTTTTAAAAGCTTAATGAAATATTTGACGAATCATTCTTGTATTCTATTTGTAGTGCCCTTGAAAAGTTGAGCAAACAGTTGTACTAAACTTCTGACAAATGATAACATGGAGCACCTCTTGCTGTAGGTTACTCAACTCCAGGAACCATTTTCTTCCCAAAAAACCTGAGTAGCCTATTCATGTTTGTCTCAGCAGGAAAAAGCTTATTCCTCCCCATATCAAAGAAATTTTAGAAAAAGTATATGCACAATTTACCATTCATTCCAAAGGTTATTATATTATGCCTAACTTTGTGGCATGGATAATTAATTTCTGTGCTGTGCTTCTCTGCCTGAATAGTTTATAATCTCCCAGGCACTTATAATTTGGAATTCCATACCGTTTTTGAAACTCTGTGACAGTTTAGATCTTACCATGTTTTAACAAGGTCTTCCAGGAAAATGGGTCAGAATTTCATGGGCAAAGCCCAGCAGGGAAACACATGGATACTGACTACTGGTAGATAAAACACGCATTTCAGCTCTCTTGCTCTTCTTTGCCTAGGTCGGGAACAGTCCGTCACAATCATTTACATCAACCATTCTTCAGCAGCTCCTAGTATCCTGATCATGTTATGTCGTTAAAACCGATTTGCAAACGTTCTTAGGAAATGAAAGGAAAACTCCTATGACAAGAAATCAGTGGTAAGGTTGGAAGTATCTTTCAGCAACTTAGTAAAATTCAGATTCATTAAGGATTTGGGATCAGAAATTTCATTCTCTGCTATTCATTATTTAGAATTCGCAATAGGTACGCAATTAAGTGATGTTAACATGCACAGAAAATAACTCATTTACTGTGCCATGTTCGGTGTATATTACTAAATAAAAGTAGCTGAAATTTTAAATTTGCTAAACATCTGCTGATCATATGCAACTTCTGAGGCATGGACTCAGATGCAAATGATCCAAATAATTTATTGCAGGTTTTAACATCCCTTATATACATTCACAAGTTTTCTCTTGTAACTTTCCCACGTCCCTTTATGTGTCAACAAAACATTCCACAAACACTCCTTTAACCGCTGATGGAGGCACTTATCCAGTCAGAGTCATGAGTCATTCCTAGCCACGCACTCTTTCTTCAATCAGGGTCGTTATCACACAGCCACCATGCAGTTTGCTTGACCTTGTTTTTCTCTTCTGTAGGTGTCCTTGATCCTCAGCATTGCTTTTTTATGCCATTTATCTTGCTCCACAGCTTCTGTTCTGAATAGATTTTTTTTTTTTTTTTGTATTCCCACAATCATAGAATCACAGAATCACAGTTTGGGTTGGAGGGGGTCTTAAATATCACCAAGTTCCATCCCCCTGCAATGGGTAGGGACACTCTCCACTAGATCAGGTTTCCCCAAACCTCATCCAACTTGGCCTTGAACACTTCCAGGGATGGGGCATCCACATCTTCTCTGTTCTTCACTGACCAGTATTTCAGTAGCTTTCAATACTTCATCATATAGTAATTATTTTGTTTTTAAAACCATATTCTGATAGATGGATAGACATATAGTATTATCGATAGCAAAATAAGCTCATACGGCATTTAAAGCCCATTTGTTTTAGGGGTAAATTCTATAGATAAATCAAGAAACATAAAATTTAATTACAACTTACAAAATACTTGGACAAATGTAGCATAAACCAATAGCTAATCAACCATGAATATTATCATTATATCAAACAGAATTATAGATCAGACTTTGTTATGATCAACATAATTTCACTGTCTGTTTTTCGTAAGTACTTTCTCTGCAAAAAACAACCTCTGCAATGACCCCTTGCAGCTCATCTAATGAGCAAGAAGAGGTTCTCATGCAAATTGCTACCACATATATAGAACTATCATGTTTCTTGGATTGAGACATATGGTTGCCTGACCATTTAAAATAATATTAAGGGTCATCTTCTTCCTCTTTCTTGGTGTAAGTGGTAATCATAATGGATCCCCAACTGTTAGACAATTAATTAAATTCCGAAGTCTTTTTCGAGGGAGCACTGATATGCACAGTAAACTATGGATACTTGCTGGTAGCAAATCTGCTCAGTAAACTGTGATAATGCAGGACAACACAATCTTCTGGTGTGAACAGAAAAAAAAATATGAAAAAAACATCAGATACACCCCGATTAAGGTACCTTCCCCATACAGGGTATCTTAGCTGATGGACTATTCAGAACATACTGAACTTCAGTAAAATAGATGTGGTGTCCCGATAAGGAAAAGACTGTCTTCTTAACAAGCAGCACTCCAGCTGTTTTGGTGAGTAAAGATTATAGCTCCTTAACAACTAACTATGGTTATTTAAATGAAAGACAAAATCTTCCCCATCTTATTAGTAGCACAATAACTTTGAGGAAGAACGTGGAAGCAATTGTAAAAGAAGGACAAATTCCCCAGCTGGAGAACCTTTTTGATTGAGGAAAATCTAAGAAAATTTTCCTTTGCAGCAGCCTTTCCTGTTGTTTCAGAAGGAGATTTTTGCGTATGAGCATTCCCATTAGTTTCATTGTTGACTTTAAGATGTTTCTTTGACATTGCATTTGAAGATCACTGCCTCACAGAAGTGTTAGTACCTGCATGGATCTCTCAGCTCAGTGCCTGAAGGAGAAGATAGTTTCACAAAAAAAGGTAGATAGAAAAGAAACCTTGAGATTAAGATTTGAATAATATTGCCAAAGTCATATATTTAGAATTCTGAGCATTCGTTCTTTGTTTTTCATGTAAGAGTAGTGCAGTAACAGCGCAGAAATGCTCGGATGTTTGTTTTGCAGAGAGATAACTGAGTGAGGAATGTGCAGTCAGTCAAAATGTTATCGTGCTTGTACAATGAGATATCTGATTTTTCAAAGTTTAGTTGAAATAACAGTAGTTACTCTCATTACATAACTAAGGAGTAAAACTGAAATAAAAGTAGGGCAGAATTTCAACTGAGCCACTAGGGATTCTCACCTGAGATTAAACTTTAATAAGACCACTTCAAAAAGAATTATCTTTCTGTATCAGTTAGAGCACTCAACATATTTTACAAATTTGAGGTTAAATATTATTCTTTATTACAATGTTCCTTTGACTGCTGTTGAACACAAGAACCAGTGCAAGAGAAAGGATGAGACTAAGCCTTATGTGAGGTACAGAGTTTCCCATTTTGGAAGCAATGATCTGTTAAATCAGTTTAGTAGCCTGTGAATATGCACGAAATGAAAATCTACAATATTTACATACCATGACCTCATAACTTATTGACGGTTAGAATTTTTTTTTTTAATTTACAATTAACTTTTGACTCGAGGTTACTTTGAGCTGCGGCTTTTCCTCTGGCTTTTTGTTTTCCTGCTGAGACAAATTTACACACTACTACAATTAACAACAAGGTCATCGTGCTCTGTTCATAAATTATTGCAAAATGACAATTTCATCTTTACATATACATTAGAAGTTCCATTGTAGAATCAATTTATCCCATAAGAGTACGGAGTAAGATTTTTCTCTTGTTTTAATGTAGGGACTAATCATCCTAAAGCAACAGTACCTATAAAATATTAAACAGTTAGATTCTCTACTGGTTTATGTCATACTTTGCCAAACAAAATAAGACCAGAGCAAATGCTGTCCTTGCCCAAAATTTAGTTTAAAGAAATTAAGTCTCTTAATAATAAAAAATGACTCTTAACTGTTTATACTTCTAAAAAAGAAGATGATAAATTGCCTGGGAAGTTCATAGCTCAGCTTGCAACCTAAATACTTTGCCCCTGCTGAACAGGACAAGATGGTTCCACTGTAGCACAGCACATTTCAAGTACATAGAAAGTAATGAGTTGGGGTCTTGGGGGAAAAGTACCACAGTCCAGGATTTGTAAGTTAAATAGAACAGTGAAAGAATGAAACTTCAATCTAAATGCCATTGTCGATGTCCAACAAGTTAGATTATTGGAGTGTCTTCAGATTTTCCACTGTTTTCTGAAGAAAAAAAGAGTGTGCAGAACTAGAGGTAAGGGAAGGTTTAAATTGCTGAACTTATTAATTAAAAAGAAAGAAGAAAAAATGTAGCTCAACAAGTACATAAAAACTCCCAACAACTTTCAGCCATATAATTGATATTTTCTTAGAATACAGCCTAGGGGCTTACTGTGTCAGAAGGGCAATATGTTTCTAAGAAAAGGAAATCAATAAATAATGTAGATATTATGTTTGAAGGTCTTCATTCGGGGACAAGTTTTCTTGCTGAAAACCTGTTTAGTTGAATGCACATTATCTGGCACAAGCTCACAACAAGTCTTTTTTCTCTCTTTCTACTCACATATTATTTGGTACCAAAAAGGAACATTTTGTTGACAGGACTGAAGATACTGTAAGAAGACCTCCACTTAAGACCAGTTTGAGAAATAGAATTGTAATGTTACATTAATAGAAGGACAACAACAACAACACAACATAACATTATTCTCTGAAGTATTATGTCCTTTTTAGGTTTATGGGTACTAGCTTGACTGCCTGTGTTAAGGCAAAGAAGACACTGAAGGCATGGAGATGTGAACTGACAGGTCTTGAGTTTTGGTTATGCAGTGCATAAGAAAAGTCACACATTAAAATGTTCTGAAGAAAGCACAAGATTTACATGCAGCCCATGAGATATGATGAAGTAGAGATAGGCAAATTTGAGAGAGATGCAAATTTAATGTACAGTTGTGATACAAAACTGTGGTATTTGTAGTATGACGGCAGATGGGA
The DNA here is from genome assembly GCA_016647715.1 of Pavo muticus. Lineage (NCBI taxonomy): Eukaryota > Metazoa > Chordata > Aves > Galliformes > Phasianidae > Pavo > Pavo muticus. Next base: position 9,009 of record JACDJE010000614.1, read on the forward strand.
ATGAGTAGGCGGGAAGATTAAGAGTAATGATCTGCTGGGATGATTGTGTACAATTGTACTTGGTTGTGGATCAAAATTCAAGAGATATATCGCAGACATTTTAATTTAGAAAACTCACATCCTCCAAACTTGCAGTAATGAATAAAGAAGTTAAAGCCAGGGGAACACAACCTGCAGAAGGAAAGAAGTTATTGCACTACTGAAGTTTTTCTACTGAAATAACAAAACTTTTTGGAAGTTATTACAACATAAACCCCAGGAATGCCTTGCCTATATAATGTGGTTTCCATTCCCACTACAGCATTTCACATTTCTTAATGTGGGTGAAACATGAATAGATAAATAAATAAATAAAATCAGCATTTAAACTGTTACTTCTATCTGTAATATTAAAACAAAAACAAAAGGAACAAAAAACCCAACAAAAACACACACACACACACACACACAAAACAAGAAACAGACAAACAAAAAAACAAACCGCACAAGAGAAGCAACTTCCAGTTACAAATTCAAAATTTCCTCAAGACAGTCAGCCTTCTAGACTCTGGGCTCAATGGATTTGAATTAAGAAAACCAATCACAAATGTATTGTTACCTCTAAAGATAAATAATTAATAGAATTTTTTTAACACGTGAAAAAATAAATCTTCCCACAGCAAAGAGCTTACTGAGAAATAGCATATAACATTAACTGACTCTGAGGATATTTAGAAGCAAAAAAGAAAAAAAGAAAGAAAAGAAGAAAAAAGAAAATTATAGATTGAATTTTAATTTTTATAATACATATAAAGATTTGTATATAGAATCATAGAATGGCTTGGGTTGGAAGTGACATTAAAGATCATCTAGTTTCAACTCCCATGCTGTAGGCAGGGCTACCACCCAGTAGATGAAGTAGTCAAAAATACTATCCAACATAGTCTTAAATGTCTTCCGAGATGGGACAACCACAGTTTCTCTGGACAACAAGTTCCAGTGTCTCACCATCCTCTGAGTAAAGAATTTTCTCGTTACATGTAATGTAAATCTCCCCCCATTTTGTTAAAACCATTTACCCTTGCCACATCACTACATATCCTAGAATCACAGAATCATTGAAGTTCAAAAAGACCTCTAGGATCATCTAGACTAAAAAATCCTCTCAGTCATTTTTCTCAACACTTGTGCTCCAGACCCTTCTCAGCTTTGTTGCCCTTCTTTGGATGCTCTCTAGTGCCTCAATGTCTTTCTTGTAGTGAGGGGCCCAAAACTGAACACAGTACTTGAGACATGGCCTCGCCAGTTCTGACTACAGGAGGACAACCTCCTCCCTGGTCCTGCAGGCAACACCATTTCTGATATAAGCCAGGATTCCATTGGCTTTCTTGGTCACCTGGGCACACTGCTAACTTATGTTCAGCCAGCTGCTGACTAGCAACCTCATACAATTAGCTTCAGCCCACTGGCCCAGTCTATCTAGATCCCTCTGTAGAATCTTTCTCCCTCAGGCAGATCAATATTTTCCCCAACCTTGGCATCTGCAGACTTACTGAGGGTGCACTCAATTTCCTTATCCAAATCATCAACAAATATATTAAGCAGGAGTGGCCCTAATGTTGACCCCTGGGGAACACCACTCACGACTGACTACCAGTCACATTTAACTTCCATCACTACCACTCTCTGAGCCCAACCATCCACACATTTTATTACCTAACTAAGAGTACGTCTGTCTAATTGACAAAGTTACATCCCTAGAAGAATGCTGTGGACTTGGTGAGCATTTCCACTGGTTTCCCCCACACCCTCGGGTGGATCCTATCTGGTCCCACTGACTTGTGACAGTCCAAGTGGAGTAGTAGTAGCAAGCTGTTCCCTCCTGAATTATGGAGGGTTTATTCTTCACTCCATCCTTGTCTTCCACCTGGGGGAAGACAAGATTACCCTGAGGATGACTGATCTGACTATTAAAGACAGAAGCAAAAATGTCATTGAGTACCTCAGCCTTTTCTTCATCCTTGATGATAATGTTCCTCACTACATCCAATAGAGGATGAATATTCTCCTTGGCCCTCCTTTCTCTGTTAATCTATTTCTGAAAACATTTTTTGCTATCTTTAACAATGGTGGCCAGGTTAAGTTCTAAGTGGGCTTTTGCTTTTCTAAAATTCTCTCTGCATATCATAGCAGCATCCTTGTACTCTAATCAAATTGTCTACCCATTCTTCCAGTGGTCATAAACTCATGATTTTCCCCAAAATCTCTGCGAGAGCTCCCTGTTCAGCCACTTCCCCACTGGCTCATTTTACAGCAAATACTGTCAATCTGTTCCTGCATCTTTACGATTTCCTCCTTGAACAATGTCCAGCCTCCCTGGACCTCTTTTCTCTTTAGGACTGACTCCCAAGTGACTCTCCCAGTCGGTGTCCTAAACATTCAAAGTCTACCCTTCAGAAGTACAAGGTAGCAGTTTTGCTGACCTCTTTCCTGACTTCACCAAGAATGGAGAACTGCCGTTTTTGGTCACTACACCCAAAACAGCTTCTGACCAGCACATCTCTCACAAGTCCTTCTCAGTTTATAAACAGCAGAGCTAAGTGGGGCACCTCCCCTGCTAGGTTCTCAGCTTAGTCAGGAAGTTATCTTTATACTCCACACACCTCCCAGACTATTTCCTCTCTGCTGTACTGTATTTCCAGCAAATATCTGATAAGTTGAAGTCCTCCACAAGAACAAGGGTTAGTGATTGTGTGACTTCTGTGACCTGTTTGTCGAATGCTTCATCTGCCTCTGCATCCCGGCCTCTACCGGGATGTCAGTTTTATTGGCCTTTCCCTAACAATTATCTACAGGGAGTTGATCTAATAATTAAGAGCACTGAGCTCTACAGAATCAAAACACTCCTCAACACACAGTGCCATCCCCACCACCCCTCCTTCCCTTGCCTGTTGCCTCTGAATAACTCATCCATTGCAGCACTCCAGTCACGAGAGTGATCCCATCATGCTTAAGTGATAGTAATTATGTCATAGTTTTTCTGTTGTACAATGGCTTCTTGCTTCTCCTGTTTGTTGCCCATGCTACGTGTATTGGTGCAGGTAAACCCCATCTGCTGGGCTTAGTGATGTATATGTCACCCTGTGATAAAACAAAGACAAAATTCCACTAATGGCACCAGCCTTTTAGCCTAGTATTAGGTGGGTTTTCCTGTTTCTTTCAGTACTTCGCCCTTTTCCTGAAGGGGTACCACCTGGAAATATCACCTGTGCTCCCACTCCCTCAATTAATTGCCCAGTACTCTAAAGTCCCTTACATTAGCCCTTGGTCTTCTCTCTGCAGCTTAATCACTGCCGACCTGAACTATCAAAATCAGGTAATAAAGTGCAGCTCTCTCTGCATCAGGGAATTTCCTAGTAACATCACTGACTCAGGTCCCAGGGAGGTAGCAGATTCCCCTGTAAGAAGGTTTTGGGCAGCATATCAGACCCCCTGTTCAGAGGCAGATGTGGAGGCAGAAGCAAAGGCAGTTTTGATGTGTAGTGCTGACTGATTCATTCTGGACAACTCCTTGGATGGTCCTTCATGGACCTTTCTTATTTACCTGTCCCTCAAGTTCCATCCAGAATGTCATACCTATTGTGCAAGGGCACCTGGGAAGGTGGGGCAGGCTGAAAGGGGATTCACCAGGCACCCCAAGAAGTGACCTATTTCCATTCCTCTGTGTCTCTTAGGTTTCCTCCTTCTGCCTAATGATACGTGAGCAGGGGATCCTCCACTAGCTGTGAAGTATTTCCCTGGAGCACTTCTTGCAGGGATGAAAGGTTGTGGCTCCACCAGTCTATCTCCCTTTCACACTATCTGGTAGTCCTTAATCTTCCAACCTCCTCTTGCAGCTCTGCCACCAGGCTGAGTAGATCATCCACTTGCTCAAACTGCACACAGCAGTGTGAAGTGCAGACAGAAACCCGGACAGCAGCCAAAGGGTCTCTTCCCATCTTTCTTACTGGCCCCATTACTGGAAGGCCTCAATGAGGTCTCCCCAGAGCCTTCTCTTGTTCAATATGAACAAATCTATCTCCCTTAGTTTGTTTTCATAGGAGATGTACTCCATCTTTGTGGCCCTTGTTCAGCCTGTTCTAGCAGCTCCACATCTTTCTTGTGCTGCTAGCCTCAGGCCTGAACACAGTACTCCAGATGGGGCTTCACGACAGCAGAGCAGAGGGGGACTATCACCTCTATCTCTCTGCTGGCCGCTTCTCTTTAGATGCAGCCCAGGGTATAGCTGGTCTTCTGGACTGCAAGCACACAGTGCTGGCCCGTGCTGAGCTTTTAGTTAACCAAAATCCACAAGCTTTTCTCCATGGGGCTGCTCTCAATGAATTCTTCTCATAGTCTGTACACATATCTGAGCTTTCCCCCACTGAGGTGCTGTACCTTATGCATGCCCTTGTTGAACTTCATTGGGTTCCCTTGGGATTATTTCTCAAGCCTATCCAGGTTTTTTTGAATGCCATTTTCAAATGGCATCTCTTCCTTTCTTGTACCAACTGCAGCACTCAGCATCTTATGCAAACTTGCTGAGAGTGTACTCAATCCCACTGTCTATGTCATTAAGTTAAAAAGCACTGGTCTCAAGATGGGTTCTTGAGGGACACCGCTTGTTACCAGTCTCCAGCTGGGTGTGAGCAACACAATGCTCTGGATGGCTCTAGCCATCCAGCCTTATCCAAGTCTATATTTCGTATTGAGATGTATAGGCATAATTAAACACACAGAATTCCTTCAGAGTATTCTTCTGTACATAACAGCCCATTTCAGGAATCATTTCAGGAATTTCACAGAGTCATCTGAAGTCAGATCAAGGGCAAAGTAATTATTGCTAGAACAAGTTTTGCATTTCAGTCATCCCAATCTGCAGGTAAAATAACTCAGCTCAAAACAAATCAAACAAAATATCTGAAGTGCAAATGCACAGGCTTTTCTAGACAGCATATAGAGTCTGAAGTAAAAGTTTCCTGCTTGTTTGCATTTGTTTCAGTGATTTGTAATCGTTTTTGTTTGTTTGTTTGTTTGTTTTGTATTAAAACAGAAATATCACTCTGCGAATTTTTAATTTTATTGACTACAAGAGTTGAGTCTGTCTTCAGTGTATGCTTCCAAATATTTTGTGGACTTTGTGGTTCTTTAACAGCTTTAGATAACAGAAACAAAGACATTTACAATGACTATGGTGTTAAACCAAATACGTTAAAACTTTATGGCGTTATGTTAAGTGTATGATGTTAAAACTATAGCAAGTTTTATCCTAGGGGATGGACTTCCCAGAATTCCTCTGGCCTTATTTCCGTGAAGTTTTCTTATCAACATAATTATGAAAAACTCCTTTAGTGTTATATAATGCATCTAGTAAGGAAGCAGGTAAGCTTTCATTTTAAAAGGTGTAGTAAATTAGTGTGTATAGAGACAGCAAGGTTATACCTTCAGATTATCGTTTCCTTAAATTTCTTCCTACCAGTGTGAACTGATTTCTCATGTTCACCAGCAAGTGTATGGCAAGTGCTGGCAAATCAGACACTGACAAGAGAAGAAGTAGCTGCAGGAACTGAACTATATTTTATTGGTTTATTCATACCTCTAAGCTCACTCTACTGTAATTAAAGAATAAAGCATTCATCTCAAGGATAAAATATCTCTGCAAAATAGCAAGATGAGAGGAGAAGAGAGAGGAAGGGGTGAATACTGTGTGACTAGATAAATTGCTTGAATTTTTTTTTATGCATTAGGTGTAAAGAAGGATTATGGAAATAAGATGGTATAGAGATGAGTGCTCTGTTCTTGTGGTGACTGACTTTTAGGATAGCAGTCAACTGAACTGATAATCACACAATGAACAGTCACATAACACTCCTGTCAGAAGACTTCAGAATAGAGCTTATTTTACACTAAAAATAAAAGCAGACTATCACCTGAATTGATGTTTTTTTTTTAAATATGTAACCTGGCTATTTAATCTCAAAGGAGGAACACTCCTGATCATGACAGTGTTGTCAAAGTCGGCAAGTCGTTCACTACCTGGTATGTTTGTCTCTCAGCAGTTTTCAGTTTAGCAGTTTTATTTTTATAGCGGGCTGTTCCCATAGTAATGTTTCCTGTGTTATTGTGTTGGTCAATAACATTCAGAGGCAGATGTTGGAGGTATGGCAGCAGAGGCTGAACCTTCCTACCAGTATTCCGCTACATTTTATTGCCATGCGACAGACGGCAGCAGAGAGGCAGTCTGACAAAATGGCGTCTGACATGGAAGAGTGTACAGAGCAAAGGCATGTCACTGAATTCATCCATACAGAAAAAATGGCATTAACTGACACTTTCTTAATGTTTCTGGAGACCAAATGGTGGATACCAGCATTGAGAGATGGTGGGTGGTGTGTATCAGTAGTGGTGACAGAAACATGAAAGACAAGCTATATTCCAGACAGACATGAACAGGTGTCACACTGTGAAATGATGAGCGTCTCACTTAGCTCAATCCACTCAGATCAGCTAATGGTGGCAACTATGCTAAAAAATTGTGTTTTGTAGCTGAGAACTTTCTGTATTAAGTAGTGTTATTGTGCTCTTTGTAGCTGTTGTAGTTTCCATGGAAATAAATAGGAAACACTACTTTCAGTGCATCTACACAGAAAACACAGTCTTAGGATAAAAAATTAGATCAAGTGATTTCAGGAGAGAGAAAACAAGAATGGCAAAATAATACTATACTGCAGCAGAATTCCTAGGTCACAGCCTGAACCAGTACGTGACCACATGAGCACCTGGAGTGGGGGAAGCCTAGATCCACCCCTTCCTCTCTCCTCGTCTCAGAGGTGCTTCTGGGAGCACGTATGCAGTCTGAGTCTGTGGGTGTGTTCTCCCCCCCCATTTTGCTTCCTTCTCCCAGCGGGTGAGTTGGTTCCTCTTTCTTTGATATCTTGTTCTGTGGTGCCTGTGTCTCAAATAAAGGCTCTGTTATCGCCTTTGTTTGCTTTACATTTACTTCAAAATTTCTATACTCTAGCAACTAATAGTAGTAACAGGAATTATTCTGAAGGGTTCACTGTAGGAACTTACTCATACAAAGATGGGCCCTTTGGAAATGTGTGAGATGGATCAAGGCAGAGTTGCTCTTTGAGCAACTACGTACTAACCCTGGTGTGAACTTGGTACATAGTTATAAATTTCTTATGGAGAAGGGCTTTGTGCCAGTCCTCATTTCAGTGCTGGAGCTTTCAATGAGGATATCTGTGAAACTGACAGGTTCTTTGTGATGGGGTCATTCAGCTTGGGGAGAGCTGGAACAAAATCCATTTCCTGCATTATCAGAAGATCAGTAACTTTTCATGCTATGAATAATACTACCTAAAATCAGAGCTCCTGGAAACCTCACTGAATACAAAGAGAGGTGACAGGACCTTTCACCAACTGCTCTGAGCTGAATGCCAGCTTCCAGGGTAGAAGACTGTCAGTAATAGGAGGTGTATTCTTTTATTTTCTCAACATTTTCTCAGTGTGCTTCCAACACTGAGATTACAGTAGTAAGTATTTTGCAGGTGAGACACTGAATAATGACGAGAAATAATTAGCTTAGAGCTTTGCCTTTTTTTCACTAAAATGTTTTCTAGCTGTGTTGTCTTCCCAAGTAGTTTGTGCCAATGAAGATTTTCTGTGAAGTTTTCTCCAAGAGAAACACAGGGAAGGACTTGTGGGGAAGGAAATATATTACTGAAGATCCCAAGCTAAACCTTAGGAATCCTAGTTCCTTTTGGGGAGAAAAAGTTGCCAGTGAATATCAAATATTGGTGCCAGTGACTCATCAGAAAACAAGGACAGCTTTGTCATTTGGTCTTGCTGTTGGAAATTGAACTTTTGTTCTTTGCTCCCCTAAGGCTCAGGCTGAAATTCAGGAATTTTTTGTTCCATTACTCTGTAAAGATTTGGGCCATAGAGCTACAGCTCCCAGGGCATAAACTATTCTTATTTACTCACTTTTACATGCATAGTCAGTTTTTACTTAAAATACATATGCATAATTCCTAAGTAAGGTCTTTCTACAGATAAAGTAGTTTTATTTCCATTAAATGAATTCAGTTATGTCATGCATTTAAATTTAAGAGATATCTTTTAAATTTTTTTGTATTTTTAGCAAAACTGATTGCTTTTAACTGCTCATAGTGCAATTGCTTCTAAATGTGCACCAAATTCTGCAGCTATATAGCTGAAACCCTAAACATTTCGAATGATTGCATGGTAACGCTCCTACAGGTGACATAGTCCTATATTAAGATTATTCTCTGAGGTAATCTCCTAAGGGATCTTTTTATTAGAGTAGCTCACTTTTAATTCACTTAGTGTGGAGTACTGGCTTCAGGAATGAGGGCATGTCTACTTATCTCTGGACCGTTGTGAACAAAACAGCACGTACGGTTCCGTGGGAAGAAGGAGCTCTGTACCCTGGATCGGCCAGGAATGGGGGAGTTGGACAGCTACATTCTGGCCTGTGATGTGCCCCAGGGAAAAAGGGAGCCTTCGACCTAGAGATAACAATGCCTAGCAACAGCCTGAGAAGTACATAGCACTGGGGTGTATATAAGCTTGTTTTGTCCGAGCAATAAATGTCTCAGTTTTGTTAACCATATTGGTGTCTCTGAGTCCGTGCCGGAATCGCTTTCTCCCGGGGTTTTTTCCTGCTTTGGCTAAGGGATTTCACCTGGACACGACAACAACTTAGTATTTGTAATATAATTTAACTGCCTTCTGTCTTTCTGCTTTAATCCAAATAATAGGTAGTATGTCCAACCTGAAAGAAGAAATGGCACCCTGCTTTGTGACTGAATGGACTTTGATGCTGAGTTGTGTTAATCTAAGAATCTATTAGTCAGAAAGAGCCAGTAAGTCCTAGTTATGTCCTGAAATCTCAGCAAAACTCTTTTTGTCTGCTACAGCCAGCCCTGTCACTTACCAAATGCAGTGGCCCATTGAAGACCTAATCAGCAATAAAACCTAGTCAGAGAATGCACCATTTCCATTACCTCCCTGGGACTTGTGGTGTCTGTGAAATTACTCAAACAGTGCTTTGGAGGAAGGTTAGGGGGAGAAAATTATCTGTTCATCAGGGCAAGAAAGAAATTTCACCTCCAAAACTCTACAACCTTTATCATGTGTGATCTTTTCTATACCTTTTTGCTCACCAGTAGCAAATTTTGGATCCAGTGTTCAACATCAGGCTCTAATGTGCTTTCATAAAAAACATTCATGAAGAATGCAGCTTTCATCAGTCTGCTGTAAGCTCCTGCGCATGTTTTCTTTTTAATCTAGTCAATGCAATGAAAGGTAACTGACTTCTTATGGGTGAAGACATTAGATTTAAAAATATATAAATAAGTATTATATTTAAAAACACACAGAACAAGGAAGAAGTGTCTTTTGATTAGAAAATGAGAAGGACAGCTTTTTAAAATGCTAATAAGAAATAAAGATTTAGCTTAATCAAAAGTAAGTGATTCTTATTTTGATCACATCGGTTTTTATTCCTCTCTCACATTTTTCAGCAAATATTTTATAGAAAATTATACAAAACTTACAAGTTTGAGCTAGAAAATGCTGAATACTATGGGTTTCAAGGCTGTATTCCTTCTTACAAAAACTAGCTAACTCCAACCTGCCATATTGGGCTTACACCAGTGACACTGTGATATGTAATATATAATAAAATGAGACTCTAGGTCTACAGGCAGACCTTGTGACATGATGTAAAGTTCAGTTAATTTTTTAAGAACGCATGGCGTCTGCACAATTTACAGATCCGACATATTTAATATTTGTAGTACAAGGCTGTTGGATATCCATTTTCTCCTGGGATGTCCTGATCTGGGGGGCTGTTTCCCACTAGTGACTGGAGAATCCAGATGAAGCTTAATTGAATTCTTCAGTCACTACAGTTCCTGGTGGGGTACATGCAGAATCATCTAACATTTCATGCATTTAATGCTGTCAAGAAAACTTCCCCATCTATTCTATGATAATGGGATTCCTGTTATTTTTATGGAAATAAATATTTCCTCTTGTCTTTAATGTTGCGCATGTCTCCCACCTGATATTTCACACTCAACAACATTTTAGTTTACTTTCAATTTTTAAGTGGTAATATTGGTTGAAATTATTCATGGGAAAAAAACATTTTCTTGCACTAGAACAGCTATCTGTAATGTTATCATATTTCATTGCTTAAGCAATAATATCTTAGTCATAGAAACATTGGAAAAAATTGTTAAAAGCCACAGAGGATTAAAGCATGCAAGGGAAGAAAGACAATGAGGCCCTGGAACATGTTCAGAGAAGGGCAGTGAAGCTGGTGAGGGAGCACAGGCCTTATGAGGAGTGGCTGAGGGAACTGGGATTGTTTAGTCTGGAGAAAAGGTGGCTCAGGGGTGACCTTATTGCTCTCCACAAGTACCAGAAGGGTGGTTGTGGTGAGCTGGGAGTCAGCCTCTTCTCCTTTGTACCTTTGTGATAGGACTAGAGGGAATGGCCTCAAGTTGCACCAGGGGAGATTCAAGTTGGGTGTTAGGAAATAATTCTTCTCTAAGAGAGTGGTCAGGGCTACCCAGGGAGGTGGTGGAGTCACCAAACCTAGAGGTGTTCAAGAAATGCTTAAATGTTGTACTGAGGGACATGGTTTAGTGGGAAATATTGGTGATAAGTGGACTGTTGGACTGGATGATTTTAGAGGTCTTTTTCAACCTTGGTGATTCTGTGATTCTAAGGCACTGTGGGAAACGTAGATGTCTGAGAATCAATCATTTTGAAGAAATGCCCACCCCCCTCTCTACCTCCAGAGAGCTACCTAGTCCTTGTTGACCTCAGTTTTGATTCCTGTCGTCCTTCCCGTGTTAATGGTACCATCATCTCACATTCTGACTCCAGCAGCTTTGTGCCTGACATCAAGTTAGAAGTGCCACAAGCAGCCTCAGGCCCTCTTGAGAACCCAGGGGCTGCCAATTGGCAGAAGCATTTCCTCTCCACAGTGAAAAATTCAGGAGAACTGCAGTGATGTGATTTTTCAGTCCCTCATCGAAATGGAAGCATAATATGCTGGACTAGGTAGAGAACATTTGCTACTCAGAGACTTTATGATGTCTATATTGGTGCTGTATTAAGACCATGATAGAATGTCTTTGCTTGCAGTGTTTCTTAGCTGTCTATATCTAAAATTTAGAAGTGTTTTCTCCCTCAGTGGAGACCAGTTCCTGTCAGCATTATAACCACCTTATAAAAATCCAGCATGTTCATGCTGTAATAACTGGCTAGAAAGGATTTGATCTGAAATAGTTTCACCATTTCTCACCCAGGTGCTAAGCAGAGCTGGTCTTCCATCTGAAACTCCATTATTTGCACAGTTTAATTTAACAAGTAGCAGTATTTCTTCAACCTGCTTTCTCTTCCTCATTCTCTGTTGTTTCCTGAATAAATTGTTTTTATTGATTTTTTTACTGCTTTTTTACTGATTTTTCTTGTGAAGCCAAGTTAATATGATTTATGACCTTCACTCCTCTGCTGCAAATCTAGTTGCAGGATGCTTACTCTACTAATAAATAAATTATTTTAAACATTACCTCGAATGGTCTTCTCAGCAAATTTCTCCATTTCCCATTAGAGTTTTCCTCATATTTTTTATTCTATCTTTTTCTTCCTGTCACTTACTATCTGACATCTATATCCCTTGACATGCACACAGTCTCCTCTGGAATACATTTCTGAGAAATCTGTGTCTTGGATATCTTGGGGAACACCATTGGACTACTTCCTTTAACATTTACCATACACATGACACAGTTTTGCTGTGTAGCCCCAAAGGTTACAAAAGCAATCTGTGAAACATTTAAGCTTTCAAGTGTCAGAAGGGAATGTCAATCTGGTTTCGTTTATTATCAATATAATCAGAAACAAACAAACAAAACCCTGGTGAGGCTATGATTTGGACCAACATCTCCCTTGTGAGCCTGACAAATTCAGGCTGCAGTGTAGTTTGACATTTTTTTTCTGCAGCAAAAATCTACAAAGATTATAAATTGCTTTTAAGCTGGCAAGCAAGCAGCTCATCCTTTCATGTATACTGCGCATGTTTTAAATCTGAAATGATAAAAGACTAGAAGGGTAACCTGTCTTAAAGACAAAGGGATTTTTGTGGCTTTACTTAAGAGAAATTCTCATCTGTGATTTGCATGTTAAAAACTATAGCAAGAAAAGACTTGATGTATGACTGCATAAAACCATAAATCTTATGATGCAATAAAAGTAATCTTCTCTCACTTCCTTTTCATATTAACAAATCTTAAAAACCGCACAATCACAGAATTGTAGGGACCTCTTGAGATCATCCAGTTCAACGTCTTGCTAAAGTAGGTTCCTTACAGGAGGTTACACAGGAAAGTGTCCACCAGGGGTTTGAATATCTCCAGAGAAAGAGGCTCCACAAACACTCTGAGTAGCCTGTTCCCTCTGTCACCCTCAGAGTAAGGAAATTTTTTCTCGTGTTCAGATGGAACTTCATGTGTTCTGTTTTTTCCCCTTTACCCCTTGTTCTTTTGCTGGGCACCACTGAAAAGAGCCTGGTCCCATCCACCCACCTCCCACATTTTAGATGTTTATAAACAGTGCTGATATCCCTTCTCAGTCTTCTTTTCTGCAGACTGAATTGCCCCAAGTCACTCAGCCTTTCCTCATAATGTAGATGCTCCAGGCCCCTCATTATCTTCCTGGTCCTTCACCGGACTCTTTCCAGTATTTCCCTGTCTTTCTCAAACTGAGGAGCCCAGAACTGTACACCGTAATCCAGATGTGGCCTCACCAGGGCAGAGCAGAGCAGGAGGATCACCTCCCTTGAACTGCTGGGCACACTTTTCTTATGCAGCCCAGGATGCAGTTGGTTTTCTGTGCTGCAAGTGCAAGTGCTCTGAACCAGATGCACGATCTATTGATTATCAATTGCTCTTGCTGAACTTTATGAGGTTCACATGGGCCCAGCTGTTAAGCCTGTCAAGGTTCTTTCCTTCAAGTGTATCAAGGGTGTATTAAGAGGGTATGTTTTTAAAGGTATGTTAAAAATTTTAATATCAGTTCAAATGTTAACCACAGGATTCATAAGTCTTACCATCTCTCTAGCTGCAAAAGTGGTAGGGGAGCTAAAGAAGGTTTACAGAACATACTGGAATAGGTATAGATAAATCTCATTTGCTGCTAAGTCAATTTAGCAGGAGTAGCTAAGAGATACTATATCAAATGGATGCTAAAAGAGCCTGACTTGACAAGGATATCTATAAAATTACCTAATCTAGATGTTCCTGCACTGGCAGAGGGATTGGACTAGGTGGTCTTTCATGGTTCCTTCCAATCCCTGATGTCCTGTGACTCTGTGAAAATGCTGCCGTTATAACATTCTATTAGTTCTCTGTAAGTCTTTTATACCAAAAACTGCCTACATTTCCCTTTATACCTGTGTAAGCAAATGCAACAAATGAACCCAAAAGTGTATATGAAGTGATTTTCTTTTAACTTTAGAGCAATTTTTGAGTGCAAAATTTATTCTAAGAGTTGACTCTGTACTACATGGCAGTATAACATTTGCTATATTTCTTTGGTTTGTGTGTGGATGGAATTATTTTCATTCATTTGGTAGCAGTTTAGCAAATGACTGCTGCAGAGGACAGAGGCCTGAACATTCCTGTGTACTGCATACTCTGATTTATTTTAATTGATATAGGCACAGCATAATTCTGACTTTGGACTGCAGAAGGACAGCGTGACAGGTAATACCAAAAAGCCCACTGAACCCTAGTCTGATGTGTCATTCAAAATTAAACAAGCACTTTGTTTCTAATTGGTTATGGAAGCATAAAGCATTTTGTGTAAAAGTTGTTAAGTGATTACATTTGTTCGGATACGTACTTAAGCTGTGCTTTCTCTTTTGTGTATATTCATTCAGACAAATTGAAAAATATACATACCACAAAGCCCCATTCCGCAGAATGGCTTCTGCTATGTCTCATATTTCCTTAGGTCTTCCTAACTCTAAAACAATTATTTGATTTTCCTTCACAGTATATAAAAATTCAGTGGTGTTGAATAACCTCTCACAATACTCACAAATAAATAAATAAATAAATAAATAAATAAATAAATAAATAAATAAAAATTTGTGCTTCTCTCCTGAGCATATATTGTAAATTAATTCAACCAGAACAACACAGTTGTTCACTGCTGGGGATGTACAGTTAACTTCACATTCATCTCACTGGAAGCACACTTCAGCTAATACCAGATAGTTTTTCTTGTGAAACTACAAGAGAAAAAACATTCAGTTTCCTCCATCCATAGAATAGGGGCAAAAAACCATGGTGGCTTTGTTCATTTGAACATGCTCTAATTTTAGCCTTACCAATACTAATTTAAGGTGTATTTTATAGAGGAAACAATAAATTCCAGAGACTAAAAAACATGCACTTTAAGTTTACCATGAATATCCTTACAGAAAAGAGGTGTTAACCCTAATTAACTCTTTAATTAACCTTAATAGATGCTAATTAGTCCATATTAGTACGATTTTATAGAATGAGGTTAACTTTTAAATCAAAAGTCTTGCACAAACTTGATAATTTCTCTGAAATTGCTGCAGGGTTTTATTACACAAAAATAAAAAACAGAGAGTGAACGTTCCCCACATTAAGACTTTCTTGACAACTGTCATTAATTCAGTCTGACATAGGTTAAAAAATTGCAACAACATCAGCTGCATTAGGTGGGTAATATTCTGAGAAGATTAATTTTTCTTGAGTAACTTATCCATAGCATGTGTATGAACATATGTCTTCAGAAGTTGGAAATTTCCATCTCCTTCACGCAATGCCTAGTTCCTGCGCAGTGCAGTGCAGAAGGAAGCATCTGCTTGGTTCTCTTGGAAGACCAACGCACAATACTTTTGTAAGATGGTTGTCTTTGTGCCTCACATAGCAGGCAACCATCTTATCAGTGTCTGGTACCCCTCAATACAGATCAGACTCCACCAAAATACTGCACAGAGAGAATTTGAAAGGGAAGATGCAGCACTTGCTTTTAAGCAGAGATGCTGAAAGTCTGGACTGTCTCAAGGAGGGCAAATGCCATTGCTATAGACATTTGTAAAAAGTACTTGCCCTCAAAAGTGAATGAACATTTCACTAATTCCGGTCAGACACATGCCACCAGAGCCAAACACAGACACTCAGGCAAGCATCACACTACATGATCCCTGCCACAGGCAGACTTCATGTTCCTAGCAAGCTGCATCACGTGGATCACAGAAACTCAGTGATAAATCTGGCATCTTATTTGCCTGGAGGTATTAGGCAGCTATCTGTGAATACTTTTACCTGTTTTGATATAAGAAGAAATTTAATAAAATTACACGAGGTAGATCTGCATCATGACAGTTGGCCAGTTCCTATAGGAAGTAACTGCAAAAGGAGACTTGTTATGAGAAATAAGTTCCGAAGTCCCAATGAAATAAAGCCACAAAATCTCAAAACATTAACCGTTACTGATAGGAGGCCCTTTCCATTTATAAACTACACCTTTATAAACAACTGTTACACAAAAATGAATACTAACAAGTAGATGGTTTTATAATAGAAAAATTATCATCCCATCTGCAACTCTGATTCCCTAACATATTCAAGCGCAGTGATGACAACAGATTTACATCAATTTTAAATGTTAATCTGCTAATATAATTGAAATATCTCAATCTGCATTGAGTATAGTTCATGGCCAGTTCAAGAGGAACAGCATGCATCATTGCAAGATTACAAACACTTTTAATTCAGTCATGGTGACCTTCCTTCAGTGAGCTTAAAACAACTGAAAAACGAACCCTTCAGTGCTAAGACTAACTGTCATTGAAATTTAATTGTTCCTGGCATTGGTGTGATTAAAAGCCTCACCTTGTCAATGCTTGCACTGGTTTTGGTAGCACCAGTAAACAGAATGCTTTATCAGCTCTGATAGTTACACCTGGGAGAGAAGATCAAAAATTAACTAGTTAAATGAAACAAAATATCCCGGATACATTTTAAAATAAACAGTTCTTACTCAGTCACCTCTCTTCTAGGACCTGAAATTTATTTGTTCCAAATACTAATACAATCTGGCAAGCATAGTAACAAATTCATGAACTAGATTTGCATTAAATTTGTATTAAGCAAACAAATAAAGTAAACAACAAAAAGGGTGGAAAGTGTTATGGATGACAAGTAACTATCATGGATGGAAACCGACCTACATCTCAGACTCGTTGGTAAGCATCTTTCTGTTAAAAACTGTACAAGTGTACAATTAGACACTCTTAACATACAGTTACACTTCAGAAATGCTAGCAGTTTGGTGAAGTTAGGTACAAATTCAATTAATAAAGAATTGAAGACATTTATATGTTTCATTTACTCCACCTATTACAAGAAATCTGGAATTGGGAGAATCTTTATGGAAGACACTTTGGATAGGAGCACTCTGTATGCTGTATATTTTCTTATTTTTATAGCTTCAAGTAAAAAATTATTTTACAGTGTTCACGCTAATTTTACTTAGTGATTTCAGGACAAGATTATAGGGAATATTCTGACAGTTGTAGGTAGGAAAAGAAGAGCAGGAATATTTGGAAAACTAATACAAGTGACAGATGCAGCATTTTTATGATCACTATGTCACAAATGAAGTGCATGAAGAACAAAGACAAGCTGGAGGTTCTGAATATAAACAGATGCAAATATGATGAATCTCTCATGACATACGATTTATAAAATGTTGGAATTACCTAGAAAATCCTGCAGGCAGCAAAAAAGGCTCTTGAAGTTAGATGGAACTTGCTCAGTGATGCTTATTAAGAATGAAGTTGAACCGATAGAGCATACAGAAAGAGGGCTGTTCCTCTCACTGCCTTCACATTGCCCAGACATAAAAACAGAAGTTTTGTTGTAGGGGGCAAGAGAGAGAATAAAGAGTGTCCACCACAAATAAAGGGAGAAAAATTAAAGGTAGTTTTTCATCACAGTTTCTGCCATCCCTTTCTGCCAGCTAGCTTGTTGTGCTTTATTAAAGGTAAGGGGGAACCTCAGTGAGAAAGAACATAATGCTTTATCATATGAAGCCATTTTCAATTTCATAATCAGTAACTTAACATTCTCCTCAGCTAGACAGGATGCATAACAACCTTTCAGGGGGTGCTAGAACAGGTGGCACCAAGAGGTCACTTTCATGATCAATTATCTCATGAAATTCATGAAAATGAACTTAATCTGAACTCAGCCAAATATGACAATATTACTAAGATTGTCCACAGTGTTGCAAATAATCCTTTTGAGTGCCTACAGGCAAAAGTAATTTTGGGAAATCTTTGATCATCTTTGTTTTCTACAGTTGTGGGTGAGTTTGGGGATACGCAGTGTATGACGGATTTACAAGAAATACCTTCCAAAAGCAAAACTTCTTAATATAGATGTGCTTAGCAGAGAAATATCCTGAACCATTAGTCATCACAGAATCACAGACTAGTAGATATTGGAAGGTTGCTCTGGGTCTAACCAGTCCAGCTCCTGTTCCAGCAGGAACACCCAGACCAGGGTGCCCAGGAACATACTCAGATGGCTTTTGAAAATCTCCCAGGAGGAGACCCCACAGCCTCTCTGGACAGCCTGTGCCAGTGCTCCCTCACCTGCACAACACAGCAATGCTTCCCAGTCTTCTGAGGGAACCACCTGTGTTCCAGCTTGTGCCCACTGCTTTTTGTCCTAGTACTGGGCACCACAGAAGACAGTATGTCTCCATCCTTTTTCACCCTCCCTTTAGATATTTACGCACATTGTTAAGATCCTGTCTTCTCCAGGCTGAAATTTGGAGTAATTTACTGATTTCTAGCAAATCTCAGCTGAAAATTTTCCAAAAGTAGGCGATTGTCTATCTCTTCTAAATAGCAAGCATATTCTGGATTAATTTATAGAAGTACAGCTTTGTAAGAAAATGTAAAAACAAAATGAAACAAAAACTAATAAACAAAACAACTCCGCCAAACAAAAAAGCAACCAATCAATCAAACACACTAACAAAAAAAAGCCCATTAAGTATTAACTGATTAAGACCTTTGTATTATTCCAAACATCATATCTCTTAGAGGAAAAGGAGAGAACTGAAGAGGTAAACCTGACTTACATTTAATAATCTGCCATTATGAAGTCTTTATATTGAGTAGAAGATTAAAAAAAAAAAAAAAAAAGAAGTTAGAGACCAGACGATGCCATCAGCTAAGTGAACCAGTTTTCCAAACATACTGTTCCTAACCTTGAGAGTAACTTCTATCTAACAGTAAAATTTTCACCTTTAGAGCTATACTGTTTTATCCTATAAATCACTGAATAAAGCAAATCTAATCAGTGTAAGAGGGAGATGATGTATTCAAGAAAATTTATTTGATCATTTGCCTTAAATTAATTGTATCGAACTTGCTGCCTAAAATGTATCTACTCGACATTTTTGAATCACATAATCATTACCACTTTTTAATTTTAAAAGCATGAAATAATAGACTTTCAGATCATCACAGAACTGTTAATGCATTACCTCTATTCATATTTATTTAGTCCAAATCCTCCAATGTTATTAAGATGAACCAATGTGCAGAAGAGCATACTTATCTACTAACTCCATGCAAATGAGGAAGGAATTAATAGTAAGAGCTCAGGACCCAGTTTGCCACTTCTTCCAAATGCAAGAGGACTGACACAAGCTTATATTCTGCAAAGAAAAAATCTTATTATGATCCAATTAATAGAGGAGTTGGTACTTCTGTGGAGCTAGGATATCAAAAGGAAAGGTCTAAGCCCATTCATAGTTATCTTCTAAAGTATGGATTTGATTCTTTCTCATTTATATGAAGCAACTCTCCTTCTATAAATCCCTATTTCTAGATATTTCTGTCTCTATAAATAATATTGTTCTATTGTCTCAAACAGTAATAAAGAACATGAAAGAGTGAATTCCAGTTGTTGATTTAGAATTTTTAATACTTTAAATTAAATCAAATTTTTGCAGCCAAAAAAGTTTTTAAAACTCCCTAAGAAATGCATGTTTGAAGCAAGCAGGATGTGTGGGATGTGTCATAACCCATGATATATTTTCTGTGATGTGCTTATGAGGCTTGTATAACTGTTCTTCCAGTCTTGTAACTGTTCAGTGTATCATCAAGGGATAAAACAACGATGTGCCTTGAATCCTCCTCAGTCTTTTATAGTGACTGAACTTCCTGCTAAGCATAGCTAATGCATTTGGTCTGTGATGTCTGTGGGTGATGTTTTGTGGTTAGTGTGCCCAGGAAAACACCAAGGAGACAATGAGGCACAGCAGGAAATATGGAAAACACTTCCCAGTCATTCTGTGAAGGAAAAGAACAATCCATTCTTCACAACATTGTTTTCAACTATCCCTTCTTTCATAATTAGGAAAAGGTCAGGATCTGCCTTATTAAAATATCAAAAATTTATAATGCTGCTAGCACCAAAAGTAAAAGCTTTTCAAAGTTGATATTCTTCTACTGATTGAAAACTCAAACAAACAAACCAGAAAACACACCAAACCCACATTTTATTTATAAAATCATTTGTTAACTGTTAACATAGCATTATAAAATCATTTGTTAACTGTTAAGAAAGCTATTATCAGTTTAAAAACTCCTTCTTAACAGGTAATTGCCAGCAGCAATTATAACACTTTTAATAATATTCTAATGTTATTACTCCTCATTTGGGGAAATATCAATTTAGATTTTCTTACGGAAGCAGCCTGGCTCCTGTTTCTCACCCACTCACTCTTCTAAAAATGTGTCATGCTGTTTTTAAAATATGCCTGCTCGTAGTGAGACAATTAAGCTAGTTTTGCCTTTGACAATTTTTGCTAGAAGATGATTTAATTACTTACTCTTTTGATGAGATACACTATTCCTATTGATACTTTATTAAGATCATCCTTTTGCAAAAATATCTCTTCTCCACACCACCCCTTACTTGAGACAATTCTGAATATATAATCCCATCCTCTGATCACAGAGGAAAATAAATCCTCAGCTCAGGACAGGGCTTAACTCATACAGTGGGTGGCTTTGTGCTCTGAAGGCACTCACCCATGGCACAGTCCTCTCACTAGACAGGAAAGGAAGGAATAAGGAAAGCATTTTCACCAAACCTGGGAAAGGCAGAAAAAAAGTTGCATTTTTGCTTCAATTTGTGCTTTCCTCCATTACATCTTTGTTTTCAGCCCATGTCCAGAAGCCTGTTGCACATACATTTTATATGACATTTGTTCCAATCCACAGGCTTGGTTTAACCAAGCTCTGGTTTCTGGAAGTGTGAGAGACATTTTGTTCCACCTTTCCCAACTTCAATTGCTCCTATTCTGCTTCTTCAAGCTTGTATCTCTCGTTCTGATATGCAGCCATAGAAGAGCTGATAGGAGAGGCAGCACCAACCCAATCTTCTACACCCTGCTCCAGCTTTCCTCACCACCACCAACAGCAGTGTCCACCCCTGGTTTCCTCCTATCTGGTCTAATTAAGTCAGATGTTACCAGCACATTCCAGCTGGCCAACTGTGCTTCCAAAAAGAGTTAGTGTTAAGGCAAGCAGGAGGTGAGGGATGCAGAGAGAGAAAGGACAGATTATTTCCTGGGCTGCACATTCACCATGTTCAGGCATGCAGTGTTCACCTCCAAACAGCAGCACAGCAGCCAGTCATCTCCAGAGCAAGCACTCCTGGAACCCATGTCCCATCAGCAAAATCTATGCAGTCCAAATCAACGGAAATTCTAGCTAGGGTAGAAAGAGTGGCCTTGTACCCATGGAGAACTCCAAGAAGGGTCATTACTTTTGTGCTTGTTTCATAGAATTATAGAGTCATAGATTCACAGAATCATGGAATGGCTTAGATTGACCTCAAGGATCACAAAGTTCCAACCCCCCTGACACAGGCAGGTTTGCCAACCTCTAGATCAAGTATGAAATGAGGCTGCCTAGGGCCCTATTCAACCTGGCCTTAAACACATTCAGGGTCAGGGCATCCACAGCCTCTCTAGGCAACTTGTTCCAGCACCTCACTACTCTCAGTAAAAAACTTCCCCTGACATCTAATCCAAATCTTCCCACCTTTAGTTTAAAGCCATTCCCACTTGTCCTATCACTATCTACTCTTGTAAAAAATTTATTTCCTTCCTGTTTATAAACACCCTTTAAATACTGGAAGGCTACAAGGAGGTAACCCTACAACCTTTCTGATTCTAGGCTGAACAAGACCAGCTCCCTCAGCCTTCTTCCCAGTGGAGGCGCTCCAGCTCATCTTCATGGCCATCCTTTGGACCCTCTCCAAAAGCTCCACATCCTTCCTGTGTTCAGGGCCTCAGACTTTAACACATACTCCAGATGGGACCTCACTAGAGCAGAATAGAGGGGAACAATCATCTTCCTCGCCCAGCTAGC
The DNA here is from genome assembly GCA_016647715.1 of Pavo muticus. Classification (NCBI taxonomy): domain Eukaryota; kingdom Metazoa; phylum Chordata; class Aves; order Galliformes; family Phasianidae; genus Pavo; species Pavo muticus. The sequence continues at coordinate 30,574 of JACDJE010000614.1, forward strand.
CACTCCTCTTGTGATTTTATCCAGGATACCATTGGCCTCCAGCTGCAAGAGCTCACCGCTGGCTCAATGTTAAGTTTTTCAACAGGACCCCTAAGTCCTTCTCAGCAGGGCTACTTTTAAGGAGTTCTACTCCCAGTCTGTATATATTTCTAGGATTACCTCGACCCAACTGCAAAATGCTCCACTTTGGTTTGTTGAACCTCATTAGGTTCACAACAGCCCACCTTTTGAGTTTATCAAGGTCCCTCTGGATGGCATTTCTCCCTTCTGCTGTATCAACCACACTTGCAAGCAAGCTTGGCAACGATACACTCAATACTATAACCTATAACCTATTTCACTGAAAAAGGCATTAAAGAGTACTGCTTCCAGGACGGAACCCTTGGAGACACTGCTTGTTACCACCTGGACATAGTTTACCTTTGGCCACAAGTATCTGTCGTAAATAATCCAGATTAATTCATAGAATATCAAGTCTCAAATAAAATGGCCTTTAATTTCTCATGCAGAAACAAGACACTTCACTCCGAAGACTGGGCAAGATCGGAAAATAGAAGTCCAGTCCTGGAAAAGGCCAAATGCATTTTTGGATGTTTTCAGGTCAGTAGCAGAGAGTGCTTCGAATATGGAAGTTGGAAGCTTCTGCAGTTGTGATGGTCTTTGATTATGGTGTCAAAAAATACTAGTGTAGCAGAGAGTTGATGCTGATTGTTATTATACTAAATCTTCCATTGTTTAGTATTTTGATCCTCAAAGACGGATAAAATACATTTTGCTGTGTTTCTGCTACTCTATGTTGAATTTCAGCACTGCAGGTGTAGGCATCTGTAATTAAAAATAATTTAAGAGCAGCTAACACAAGTCTTTGACAATTTTTTTTTTACGTTTATGTGGTGTTGTAGAAGACTGCATGTATCTGGTATTAAATCAAACACTTGTTCCAAAAATAATTTTAGAACTTGAATGGTGTTTCAGTGTCTGGTTACATGCTGAGTTGTAATATGTTCTGGAGTAGTATTTCATGTTAAATAAATGTCTACTTGAGACTACAAGCTGGCAAGAAAGAAGACAAATTCCTACTACTACTTTATTCTACTGAATGTTAACAGAATTTTGATGTCAGTATAGATGGATCAGGCAGTGGATTTCATTTTAGTTTGTATTAAGGAAAACATCTCTTTCTTTTTCACTCATACAGGGAAATGTTAAGTCCATATGTCTTTATTTCATGATATTTGTCCTACCATACCAAAATCTGAATTCTTTTCTCTCTGAGATTTACCTTTCTTCGAACTGTACTCATTTTCTGTATAAATGGCCAAACGATAATTTTAGATATATAACTCAAGGACCTTGCATAAGGCAGATCAAATGGTAAAAACTTAATATATGCGTAAGATTAACCATCTTTAAAAGAAGAAACAAGCCATAGACTAAGTCTTATATTTCAGGATACTTCAAGGGCACCACTGAAATGTCTTTTATATCAACGACTAAACCATCAAACTCTGTTCTCTGATTATCTAATAAACACAAAAAGATTAACCTTATTCTTGTTTAGTTCACACTGGGTGTTGAAAAAGGTTAAAAAAAAATCTGTTTTTTGTTTGTTTGTATGTTTGTCTGTTTAAATATACACATTTGTACTTTCTGGTAGAACAATAAATCTCACTTAATGTCCACATCTTTCTTAGTTTAAATATGGTTCCTTTTAAAAAGTTAGAAAAGATTCCAGAGTGGAATGAATGAAAAGATAAACCCAAAAAACAACCAAACTAAAATTCATGCAAAAGATGTCAATTACTCAGCTATTTGGTGTTACTTCTTACTCTGAATGTATCCCATTCAGCTCCATAAATAGGTATGTAGAGCAACCTTCTACAAGTAAATAGAAGATAAATGATTTAGAATAGGTCTTCCTTACTGAAAAGAAATGTAATCTACATGTAGTAACTAAGTTGATCCTTAGTTCTGAAGTTATAATGTGTTTTCATTTTTAATTGTGAAAAACAGGAAATGTCAGAGTAGATTGCTTAAAAAACATCACCACAGGGTGACTCTTCTGCCCTGAGAATTGCATCTATACAGTACAGTCTCATCCACGAAAGTGCCTTTTCCATGTTCATCAAGTCAACATTGTAACTCAGCATCTTAACTTGAAGGATGTGCTCCCTGCTTGTTACTACTATAAGCTTTTAGCAATATACAATAACTTCATACAAGTTACAGTGTGCCGCTCTTTTGTATATTGAATGCTTCCTTATTGTCTGAGAGCTTTAGTTATTGCTTGGGAGCCACAGAAACAGCCAAGACCAAATGAAGAAGAATGGCATAGGCCTTGTGTGCCAGGTAGCAGTTTCATATCCTATAAACAGTAATATAAAATGTTTGCTTTTTATGTAATAATGACATCTTATTTCTCTTTCAGTAACTCTCCAGTAAAACAGAATTCCTCTGCATCTCTTGCCTGAACATATCTTTTGGGAAACAATAGAGAGTTATGTTTGGAGCTGCGCCCTTCAGCACACTGAAGTGACAAGCAGTTCTCAGGACAACAGCTCAAATATGCACACAGATTCAGGTCAGCATTGTAGCAAGATTCATCTTCAAATACCTATGTAGGTATTTGTTTCAACATTAAATTAAGATATTTGGAGTTGTATTCTAAGTGGTAGTCCTTAGTGGGTACTAGCGTTACCAGAAGTAACGGCTAGATAGACTTTTCTCCCAACAACTTTTTTAATTACAAAGGATGTAAAAAAAAGAAATCGTTGCTAGCATTCTTGCCATTTTGAATCCTTTAACAGTCTCAAACACAAATTCTTATGCTTCAAATCTGAACAGCTTTTTGTTCTTCTTTACTGCCTTCTTAATTGCTAACAAGATATTACAACATATATCCATATTACACAGAGTATAACACCAGAGCATAACAGCAATAGAAGAGAGAGCCCATACTGTGGCAGAGCAGAATTACAGTCTCTACGCAATTGATCTCCACTGCTGTTCCAAAATGAGCAGTGTCTACTCTCTATCTAGTTGTTAACTTACTGTAGTGAGAAGGAGTGGCATAGTCCTTAAGTCAGACTACAGGTCACAGACTCTTGATGTTACAGGGTGCACTGATCATCTTCTTTACCAGCAGCCAAAAGTGCAAAATAAGTACATAGAACATTTCGGATTTGGACATTTTGTGAGGTGAAAATTTGTTCTTTCCTCTCCTTGCATATGACTGCAATACAGTGACTGGATTTTGATGAAGATGGGAAAAAATGAAACAAAACAAAACAGGGCATAGATGTCATTAATTATAATGTTTTCTTTACCTAAATTAATTCCTAAGTATTTCCTGAGCTAGCTACATGAATATTTGCTGTTATGTTTATATCTAACACTTGATCTTTCAGAGAACAACTGATGTATAGGTGTAAAAATAAGGGTGTCTGAAACATTGTCATTGGTAGTCTCTTAGGGACATAATTTTGTTTGAAGAGGTACCCATGTGTAGTATATGATTCTGATGTAAACTGAACAATGAAGAAATACAAATTGAGTGTTTTGCCAGTAAGAAACATTTTTTAAAAAATTTAGAATTTTAAGGGATTTGTTAGCAGTGATTGGAGATTTTTCTGCCCTTTGTGTGTTGCAAATGCTACGTATGTCAGTTTGTTTTTCATTTCTTAGTACTGTTTTCTGCAAAGTAGAAATGAAATACCAGCAAGGACAGCAAAGGCTTGAGCAACTGTAATTCCTTTGCTTATTTTCAGTACACTCTTGCTATAACTTAGTAAGAAGTCACTAATCCTTCTGGTTGTTATGCACATAGAGCCACACTTCAAAGAACTGAAAAATCATTCTCCCTGCAAAGTCTGCTGCATTTGAAGAGCTGTTTCCCCAGTGCCTTTGCAAAGCAATCACGTAGGTGTTATGTAGTATTAAATACTCTAATGTGCACACACTACATATTTCTGGTTGTCGGAGTTGTTTGTTTGTGGTGGGTTTTTTTTGTTTGTTTGTTTCAGTCTTCGTTGTTTGTGATTTTTTTATCAGTAAGTAAGTCTGAGAAAATGTCAGTTTTAATTACCATACTTAAATCCACATTGAAGTGGATCAAGTCACTGTTTGCCGTGTGCCACTCTGTCCCTGTGCTTTTAAACCAAACCTGTACTGTAGAACATTACAGGCATGGTATTATACTCAAAAATAGCAATAACATCTATAGACAATTCTGGCAGTCAGATGCACTTAAAAAGGTTTTTTTTTCCTTCCTCTTTTTGTTTTGCTTTGTTTTGCATGGCTTTCACCATGGCTAATAAAATTATGCAGAACTATAGTACACCAAAAGGTGCAGTTACCTTAAGTGACATACTCAAACATAATACACACAAAAAAAGCAAAGAATTTTCTACGTCAAAGACATCTCAGAAAAGAAGTGCAACATTTTAGGGAAAGAATTTATAAACTGAAAACTTGGAAGATATGGAAGGAAAAGGCCTAATAAAAACTGCATGAAATATCATCTTTTAGAGATTATAAGAACCTTTTCTATATATGCTCCTCATTATATATGGTTAATATATATGTCTTGCTCCATATCCTAAACTAATTCCTCTTCCTTCTTCAGACGGGATGTTAGCAAGTATACTTCTAGTCTCTTTCATTACTACTGTTTGCATCACCACCCTAGTGTTGTATTTTCCCTAATGTTACTAGTGGGTAGTGTGTAAAATAAGAATTAGTCAAAGTAAGTTCAAGTGTTTTTATTCCTAATAATTCATTTCTCCAATAGAACTGTAAAAGTTGGGGGTACACAATAAGCTAGGAAGGGTCAGAACCAGGAGAGCTGACCCAAAATGACCGAAGAAATATTCTATACCATATAACTCCATGCTCAGCCAGCAATAAAACCAGGAAGAGTTGGTTAGGGGGCTGCCAGTGCTCAAGGACTGGCTGGATGTCTGTCAGCTGGTGATGAGCAATAGCATTGTACATCTCTTGTTTTGTGTATTTCTTTCTTTTTTCTTTCTTTCTTTTTTTTTTTTTTTAATTTCAAATGTATTTTTTCCTCCATTTCTTATTAAACTGTTCTTACACCAGCTCCTGAGTTTTGATTCCCTTCCACTTTTGCTTCCATTTCTCCACCAGTCCCATTGTGATGGAGTGAGCAAACAGCTGTTTGGCACTTAGCTGTCTGCTGGGTTGAATGACAGTGGTGTGTTATGGATATAAATACACACACACACATACACACAAATACGTAGGTTGCTCCAAAAGTAATGCTTCCTAATTATTTCCATGGAAATTACAACAAATATTAAAAGCACAATAAAACTGTTTGATAGAGCAATTTATCAGCTAAAAAATACAGTTTTTCAACATGGTCACCATTATTAGCTATACATTTCCACCAGCGATGTACATGGGCCTGCACCTGTCGCTCTCATAAATATCTACATCAACAAAGTTTGCCCACAGTTACTGTCACCACTGCTGAAACACACCTCCCACCTCACTGTGCTCACATCCACCGTTTGGTCTCCATAAACATTCAGCAAACATCAGTGAATGTCAACGAGTGCCATTTTTTCTGCATGGATGAATTCAGTGATTTGCTTCAACCACTATTGTATGTCAGATGCCATTCTGTCAGACTGCCCCTCTGCTGCCATCTGTTGCATGGCAACAAAATGTAATGGAATATTATTGAGAAGGTTCAACCTCTACTGCCAAATCACTAACTCTGACACTGTGGGCCAACATCATAAAATCTGAGGCATTACCTTCAGAACAGCCAGTGTGTGTTTGTGTGTGTTTTTGTGTGTATGAGACTGAAGGCTCCATTACTTTTCTTATAACTTAATAAGCATCTTCTACCTATACTTATACAAAGAGAAAAGTTAATTTCCATGAAATAACTGCCATAACTTTCAAAATCCCATTTAAATATATACCATGTGGTAAAATCTAAGAGTGACCCTCTAGACTAAATGAAATAGCAAGCACTTCCTAATTTTTTTTTTTTTAATTTATTTTTTAAGTGGGCATTAATGGAGCATTATGTGGGAAGCTCTCATCTTTCACCTGAGAAATCAGCTAGGTGCCTCACTTCAAGTACCTGTATACTAGTACAGGTAGGACGGGGAACAAACAGAAGGAACTAGAGATCTGTGTGCCCCTACAGGGTAACTGCTGATATCACAGAGGTGTGGTAAGAAAACTCTCACAACTGCAGTATTTCAGCGGATGGATCCAGACTGTAAAAGGTAGATGTGGATGGCAAGAAGGTAGAGTTGCCCTGAACACAGGAAAGTAGCAGGAATGTGTGGAGCTCTGCAAGGAGCAAGTGATCAGTGGTTTGAGAGCTTATGCATCAGCATTTTTGGGAATGCCAGTGTGGGTGAGGTTGTTACAGATGTTTGCTACAGATCAGCTGATTGGGGAGGAGTAGATAAAACTACTTCAGCCAGCTAGAAGCAGCTCCACATTCAGAAGCCCTGGTCCTCAGTGGGGACTTTAACCACTCAAATAATCTGCTGCAGATACAACATATCAGAACACAAGCAGTCCTGGAGGTATCTTATTTTAATTATAGTTTCCTAACACAGGTGACAGAGGAGAGGACTGTGAAAAAGACTGAGGAGCGGAATGTACTTTCTTGGGTCTGATACTTACAAGCAAGTAGAATTGGTCAGAGATGTAAAAGTAATATAGACTGCAGCAACAAAGTCCTGAGTTCAGGAATCAGAGAGGAGAGAAGAAGGCAAGCAGGAAGATCACAGCCCTGGATTTCATGAGAATAATCTTTGGCTAGTTCAGCAACTTGCTTGGAAAAATGGCTATAGAAAATGGCCATAGAGGGTTTGTAACAGCTTCTTCTGAGCTAAAGAATTCTGTGAATGAGAAATCAAGCAAAGATTGTAGAAGTTCTGCATGATTGAACAAGGAACTCCTGATTAAACACAGACATGACAAGGAAGCATTCAAGAAGTGGAAGCAGGAACAAATGATCAAGGAGAAACAGGGAGACAAGGGTTCAGATGTGCAGGATTGAGGTTGACACCTGAAGCCACCTGGAGCTGTCCTTAGCTTATGATATGAAAGACATCAAGAAGGTGTTCCTACAGATCTATCAGAACATAAGGAAAATGAAGAAAAATGTGGATTCATGGAAAAATGTACCCAATTCATTGGTGGAGGGGGGGACGTGTTCACAGTGGACCCTTTTGAGGCCCAACTTGGTGTGCTGTAACCAGATCTGGGGCCCTGTCATGGTTTGAAGAGTTAATCACACAATATCCCTCCCTCTCCTAGGGAGAAGAGGCGGGAAGGAAGAGGCAGAAAGCCAAGTCAGATAGGAGAAACTAATTTACTAAAAGGAATGTTAGATAGTACCTGGGGTCCTGGTGAATGAAAAACTGAACATGAGCCAGCAGTGTGATCCTATACCTTGGAAGGCCAGTGGTATCCTGGGCTCCATCAGAAGAGGGGTGGCCAGCAGGGATGTGATTGTACCACTCTACTCTGCCCTCATGAAGCCCCATCTGGAGTACTGCATCCAGGTCCGGGGCCCCAGTACAAGAAATACAGGGAGCTGTTAGAGAGGGTCCAGAGGAAGACCACAAAGATGATCAGAGGCCTGCAGCACCTCCCCTACAAAGACAGGCTGAGGGAGCTGGGCTTGTTCAGCCTGGAGAAGAGAAGGCTGTGAGGAGACCTCATTGCAGCTTTCCAGTATTTAAAAGAGAGTGATAAACAGGAGGGGAATCAACTTTTTACTTGGGTAGATGGTGATAGGACAGGGGGGAATGGTTTTAAGCTCAAGGAGGGGAGGTTTAGATTGGATGTGGGAAGTTCTTTACTGAGAGAGTGGTGAGGTCCTGGAACAGGCTGCTCAGAGAGGTTGTGGATGTTACATTGCTGGAGGTGTTCAAGATCAGGTTGGATAGGACTGTGGGCAACCTGGTCAGCAGGGCAACCAGATCTGGAGGTTGGTGGCCCTGCCTCTGCCAGGGTGGTGGAACTTGATGATTGATGATCCTTGGAGTCCCTTCCAACACAAGCCATTCTATGATTCTATCATAATACAGAATAATTAAGAATAATAAATCAAATGAACCAAAGATAAATTGGAGGAAAGAGAGAATCAGTCTGAGTCTTTGTCGGCAGGCCTTCACCAGCTGTCCTCCTGGAAAAGATGAGAGAACTTCCCCCTCACCTGAAATTGGAAGATCACATCTCCCCAAGCTGGAACTCACATGAAATTGTTGACTTTGCTAGAAGCACAGCGCACAGGAATGCACCCAGCACTGTTCTTAAGCATCAAACAGCCTGCCTGATGCATGATGCCATGATACGGAATACCAATAAAACCAGGACAGGCCCCTAGCACAAGAAAGATGTGGAGCTGTTTGAGCAAGTCCATAGGAGGCTACAAGGAGAATCAGAGGGCTGGAACACCTCTCCTATAAAGAAAGGCTGAGAGAGCCAGAGTTGTTCAGCCTAGAGAAGAGAAGACTCCAGAGAGACCTCATTGTGGCCTTCCAGTATTTATAAAAAAAGATGGAGAGTGACTTTTTACACAATCTGACAGTGAAAGGATAAGGAAGAATGGTTTTAAATTAAAAGAGGTCAAATTTAGAATAGGTATTAGGAAAAAAATTCTTTACTCGGGGGGTATTCAGGCACTGGAATGGATTGTCCAGAAAAGTGGTAGATACCCCATTCAAGGAGGCATTCAAGGCCAGCCTGGATGAGGCCGTGGGCAAATTCACATAAGGGGTTGCAACTGAAGGATCTTTAAGGTCCCTTTCAACCCAAAAAATTATATGATTCTATGATTCTATTACATGGATAACACTCAGGTATTCAATACCTTCTTTGACCATGTATTTTCTTGTAAATTTACTTCCGGGAATCCCAGTGGGAAAGTCTAGAACGAGGATACACTTGGTAGAGGAGGAACAGATTAGGGAAAATATAAACAGTTTATACATACATAAGCCCATGAGACCTGACAGGATGAACCCTTGACTGCTTGGGGAAGCTGACTGATGATGTCCTTATGAGGCCACTCTTGATCCATTTTGAAAGGTGATTGCAACTGGATATAGCAAGAGGGAGATGATTCTTGAGGACTGGAAGAAAGCAAATGTTACTCTTGTCTTCAAAAAAAGCAAGAAGGAGGATATGGGGAACTACAGGCTGATCAGTCTCACACCAGCCCCTGGAAAAGTTACTGGGTAATGAAGGACAAACAATCCCTAATCAGCCAGATAGCCTTCCACAATTAGATGACTGGTTTGGTTGCTGACTGAAAAACACTGGATTTTCCTTATCCGGACCTTAGTAAGATTTTTGACAGTATCTCCCATAACACCCTCATAGATTTATGAAATATGAGTTACATAAAGGGCCAAACTACCAAGAGTTCAGTGAAGGGCCATGAATATGATTAAGGGACTGGAGCATCTTCCACTTAAGAAGAAGCAGAGAGATCTGGGACTGTTCAGCCTGGAGAAGAGAAATCATAGAACCACAGAATCATAGAACAGCTTGGGTTGGAAGGGACCCCAAGGATCATCAAGCTCCAAGCCCCCTGCCACAGGCAGGGCTGCCGACCTCCGCATTAAATACTTGACCAGGCTGCCTGGGGCTCAATCCAATCTGGTCTTGAACACCTCCAGGGACAGGGCACAATCTCTTTGGGCAGCCTGTTCCGGTATCTCATCACCTTCTTGGTAAAGATCTTCCCCCTGGTATCCAACCTAAATCTTCCCTCCTTCGACTTAAAACCATTTCCCCTTCTCCTGCCATTATCTACCCTTGTAAAGAGTTGTCTTCTGTCTTGTTTGTAGACTCCCTTTAGGTACTGAAAGGCTGCAATGAAGTCATCCCACAGCCCTCTCTTCTCCAGGCTGAATAAGCCCAGTCCCTCAGCCTGTCTTTGTAGGGGAGGTGCTGCAGGCCTCTGATCATCTTTGTGGTCCTACTCTGGACTGTCTCCAACAGCTCCCTGTATTTCTTATACGGGGGGCCCCAGACCTGGACACAGTTCTCCAGATGGGGCTTCATGAGGGCAGAGTAGAGTGGTATGATCACCTCCCTGTCCCTGCTGGCCATCCCTCTTCTGATGGAGGGATAACATTTGCTTTCCAAATAAAAAAGAGAATGCTCAGAAGTACCTCATCTATCTGCTAAGTACCTGGTGGGAGGGAATGAAAATGAAGGAACAAGAATCTTCTCATAATTACTCATAAATTTAAGTCATAGAGGAGTTCTCTTATCTCTGGAAATATTCAAAATATGAGTGGACATGAACTTGCATATCCTGCTGCAGCTGCCTCTCCTTTAAGTCATGGAGTTGGACTAGATGATCTCCAGAGATTCTGTCCTGCTTTAAACAGGAATGTGACTGCTGATTTCAAGCGGCCTATGCATTTTAAAATCATCATTTTCACCTAATTTTTAATATGTTGAACAAGAACATAACAACACTGACATAAGAAAATACACTTGTCAGAATATGTTATAGTCTTAAAACACAAAACATGACTTTGTACAATATTAAATGTAATCTGAAAAGAACAACATTGTCTGATCAAATGAAAATTTCCTCATTTTAAGTTAATCGTGATGCATGTCCTCAGATCTGGGAGGTTGATACTGTTCCAGTTTCTACATACTGCTTGCGAAAACCCCATCCTCACAGAGCAATTAAAACCATAATCACGGAGATCTTGTTTGTCTTATATAACAGCTTTAACTCTGTAACTGTAGCAGTTGTTCTCTGTTATACTTTGAAATGCATTAACATGAAGTATAATATCTTGCTTGAGAGTAGTTATATGAACAAACAAAAAACATCAATCATTCTTTTATGCAAGTCATTATATTGCTGTAAGCAGGTCACTGTAACCAATACTGAAGTAATACTTCCATTGTAGTTATTCCTTTTCAGTTTCTCTCGATTTTCTCTAACATATATCCTTGTGATCAACGCTTTCCATATTTGGTGTCTGTTGAAGCCATGAATGCTTTTTAACACTGTGAACAACCATGGTTATTAGTTAGGTAAATGATGATGAAAACATTTTTCTCCCTGTATATTTCAAACAGGAGTTCTCAGAAAAATCCATAACTCAAAAACTAGAAATTCCCCTCAAAAATAAATAAACAAAAGGAAAGTAGTTTCTTTCACAGAGACCTCTGTTATCAAAGATATGGTATTTTCAGTATAATAATTGTTCAGTTATCTGCTTCACCATGAACAAAAGTATTCTTAAGTGTTTCAAGGCATTTTGTACTAGCTGCATACTGGCCGGAGAAACAGAAGTCTGTCATCTTCATAGAGCAAACCAGACCTGTTAAAACTGCAGCTATAGATCTTAGTTTTATGAGGAGTTGGAAAGGTATAAGACTTCCAGTGACTGGAGTCTCCAGTTTATATAAATACTGCCAGTAGAGCTATGAGATCAAAGAGCCTTTAGTAAACAGGAAGATTAAAATAAGACACAACTGGATTTCAAAACAAGACATAGGAAAATAATTCCTTCCTACTTTCTATTTTTTTTTTCTTTCCTTATTAGTTTTAAACATTTTAGAGACGTAGAGCGTAGGAATAATTCATATGTTGCTATACTGGACTGCTGCAACATCAAGTATTCAGCATCAGCCTGCACCAGAGTTTTCCAATGGTAATGATGAAGGTAAACCAAATAAATTACTATCATGTCAGCTATTTCGTTTAATGAGTCAGCCAGCTTATCGTTCTCTGAGAAATCTTCATCCTAACAGGTTGAAATTGTTTAAAATCTTGAAGTGAAAGAGCAGAATTTCATTCTTCAGTTTTCTTAGAGATTTTCAGTCAAGATTTCAGACTGTATAGGATTTCCTCCTGTTACAGTGTCTGGTGAATGGACAAGAATATCCTGAGCAAATGTCAGAATATGTTTTAGTGATTCTGCTTGCTTTCTTGGCCTCAATTTTATTTTATTATTATCAGACTTAGTTTGTACCTCTAAGCTATATGAGATGTACGCATGCACACTTTCTGACAATCATTTGGGAAATGTTTGCGATTGTCTTTCATTCAGAATTAGGGAACACAAACAAAACTTTTTAGGAGATTCGTTTAAAGCAAAATCCCAACATGGCATCATGGGAAGGAAGTAATAGTTTAGAAAGAAAAACAAAGCACAACAAGAGAACTGATACGTAAGCTGAGTCTTAGACTGTTCATTGGAAGTTCTGAAAAGATTCCATTAGTAAACAAATAGAAACAGGGTGTTTTTTTGTTTGGTTGGTTTTGGTTTTTCTGTTTGTTTGTTTGTTCCTTTTTTTTACATATTAGACATTCTTTTTATTAAAAACAGACTGCATATTCCTTGGCTCTGTGTATTAATGGTGTGCCTGCCAGCCTCTCTCTTTTGATGAAAGGCTGAAAAATCTGGCTGAGAGTAATTCAAGGGAATAATTATATCACCCTTTGAATTAAATCTTGCTGCTGCTACTCCCAGAAAATTTGACAAGTAATGAGAACAAGGGGAGCTGAAGTGGATTTTTGATGAAAGGGTGTGCTCACTTTTAGAGCAGATATATTCAACACATTCAGTTTAACTCATTGTCACAGCTCCAAGAAATAAAGGCTGACAACAAAGGGAAGAAAGCTGCAATAAAGGTTAACCAAGAAAAATACCATGATGCTTTGCGGCATTGTCCAGAGCAAACATGGCTATTCAGTTGCTCTGCAGGATTCAATTTCATGTTTTCAAAGCTCTGCTGTAAACCTGTTGAAATGAGGCTGGAAAAAATGAAACTCATTCACGTTGTAATTTACATATTGCAGAGTATTGCAAGGTGGTAAGCAAAACAGAGCAGTACTGAAATAAAATATGCTAGCATGCAGAACGTAAGGCAATTTTCATAGCCACAGATGAGTCACTAAGGCAGCTGGGCCACTCAGTGAAATTAAACATACTAAATTAAAGGCACATGTAATTGGCTGTCTGTATTTATTGCTATCTCCCTTTTCAATGCATCTGAATATGCTTAGGATCGATTTCATAAAATCTCTTTTGTTGGAATTCCTCTATTCTTTTTCTTCTACTTTCCTATGAGAAAGATCTTAGTGAACAGAAAAAATATATATATTAAAACTAGTATTAAATGAGGTATACATGCAAAATGGTTCTTTAGAGGCTATCTGGTCCCTCTGTTATTTGTTTGCTCTTCTCCGAGGTGGTGTCAACAGACAGCAAACTGTCTACTATGACCTGAATTGAGTCTTGATATTCCTTTCCATATATCCAAGGAAACAATCTTTTCGTTTTTCATACTCTAGAAGAAGTTTGTTACAAAAACATGCACGTACAAATGATGATCATCTTCCCCACACTTGGGTGTCATTTTGATGTTAATAACTCACCAAAGTCTTTCATCAGTGCCATTATTACAATTGCAACTTAGAAGTGCATCTGTGCTATTTTCTCCCACTTGATATATCTGTCACCAGTATAATCAGTGCTCCTTTGCAGTGTCTAATTACCCCCCGAAGTGGCAAGGCAAATCTTAACAAGTTAGCTGAACAAGAGCCTAGATAAAATAAAGTAGCAGTTTTCAGCATCTTCAGAACTGTGGTCGTTCAGTTGCAACTACAGCCAACCTACCATCCTAGAAAATGCAATACCACTAAACTTCTCCCTTTGCATTCCTTTCCTAGCTAGCTCCACCAACGCTCAACAGCAAACTCCCAAAAATAACAGCTTCAGAGATACCTCCCCAGCACTTATGCTGTCCTAGCAGCACTAATTTTTTGAAAGATAGGGCACGAGTGTTGCTGCCAACACAGTATTAGTACTACTATGATAAATCTGTCTTGGGGAGGGATGTAGATCTTGGGTCCAGGGAGGCAGTGTGAGCCTTCCAGAAGCTTAGCATGGCTTGGCTCCCCTCCCCTCTCCCCTCTCCC
>JACDJE010000614.1:45908-69128 GCA_016647715.1 Pavo muticus
AAAAAAAAAGGACTCTCAAAGCAAAACAAAAAAAAAATGTAAATGTTATTTTTATATATCATTTTATACATGTGAACATCCTCTCTATGTTATTCTTATTTCTGCATTCCAGCAGGCAGCCTTAAAGCAGTCAGCTCATATTTTGATGACAATCCATCTACAGCAGTATCCAATTTAACATAAACTGGTCTACCCTGCCTTCCACCTGAGCTGCTACTGGTCTAACTCTGTACCTAAATGAGATAAGTGCTGAGATCCACATGAAAACCTGCAGTCTTACCCTAGAAACATGGGTTTCCCATTTGTCTATGGGAAAATAATGACAACAGAGCAATCAGCCTTCTAAAACTTTAAGTGCCTATCTGCTTATGTGCTAGGACTATAGCCCTAGAAATAAGAAATGTACTTGCTTTTCACAATAGGTGATTCTACCAAGTGGAGGAAATAGACGTCAAGAATGGCCATAGTTGACTCACTCTTTTATTCTGATCTCACACATATTTTCCTTAGACAATCTGTCTGCATTTATTTACAACTTTCTTACTGCTTTTGAACACATAAATTTATCCCACTCCCCTCTGTCTCTTTTTTAAGTAGAAAAGGCAAAAGGAGATATTTTCAAAATGGTGGAAAGTGCATATAGAAATGTAAGAAGGTAGTAGGTAGCTATCTCAGAAAGACAGTACTTCAAAGTATGGCAGGACTGCTGAAACAACTTCATGTCCATCTTTAATTCTCATAGTACATAATTTCCAGGAGATTGACTTAATAGTCTTTCCAGTACTTTGAAACTTAGTGACCTGGTATTACATCTCCAGTGCTGCCCTCAGTGTCATTGCATAAATGGCAGAACCCTTCCTGGGCATCCCTGGCTGACTGTCAGATGGCATCCTGCACAGCTGAGCCCATGCTTCTCTTCCAAAAATAACCAAAAATAGGTAGCTCCAGGCTCCTAAGCTGCCAGAGAAGCTGACGCCTTGAATCATCAATGAATTGCTTCTTTCTTTTCTCCCCCTCACCTCATTTCTTCAAGAGCTGCTCAGTTGACCTGACAGGAAATTTCTCTTCTTCCTAGGGGAAAAGAATCAGGTTTATTTTCGTATGAATCTGCCAGCCTTGATTTGTCTGCTTACTACAGTGCAAATAATGTGGTGTATTTGCTACAAAGAAAGGCATCAAGCCAGTGTAACTAATTCAACACATGCTCCCAGAGGAAAACAACAGAAATGTGGAAAAGCCCTCTCCTCTCCGCTGAATACAAAGTTTGCTAAAGACGGAGAAGGATCATGTGTAGATTTGGGACATGGACTGAAATTGTGTGAATGCTTCCAGCCCACCTGATCCTGCATCTTATCTTCACAAATAAGAGCATTTCTAGACCTGAAGATGTCTATCATTGTCCTAGCATATTAAAGTTATTTCAAAGATACGGAATGCAGCTGCCTTCCTTTTAAACTATTTATCACAACCTGTTGAAGTTAACACATTCTAGAAGAGTGCATTTTCAGATGTAGAAATGTGGGGAAGGCTGGAGAAAGCATCTTTTCAGCAGTGCTGCAGCATTACAAACCTCTGGGGTTTTTGTAGCCAAAAGGCAAGGCAATTCAAGAAGACTGAAGAGAAAAAATTCCCTTGTCAGTTTGATTGAATAATGAAAGTATCTGGGCATACTACCTTAGCAAGGACTATTGCAGATTCTGAGCTTTATTTTTTCCAGAGTATGCCCTCGGTACAATGACAGCAATTTATTATTCTGAACGTGAGAAAACAAAGGTCAGGAATATTTATTATGGAGTTGTCTGGCAACATTAGCTATGTCTCATTAGTGCTCTTATAATCCTACCCCCACGTCAACCCCACTCATGAATTTATAACAGCGGGGGCTGAATCAAGACTCAGATAAAATAGAAGTTTCCTTCACTGGGGGTTAAGCATGCTCTGAACTCAAAAAAATCATTTCCAGGTTCAGCCTTTATTTTCTTTCTGGTCGTATGTGCTTTTCTCAAATTCTGACCGCACTGGAATGGATTGTTAAAACTAACAGGAAAAAAAGCTAATACATATTTTTTTCTGTTTCCTGCCATATTGCCATGGGGAACCTGCCGTAAATCCTGTCTGTATGGATTTCAGACTGTTGTATTTCAGCATAGGGGTCTTCATTGCATTTATTTGCAAATATTTTGCAAAGGGAAAGAGAGCAAATGGTGAGCAACATAGGTTTGGGGAAAGGTAGGCCCAATTGCGGACATAAGGGATATATTTATGAGATTTTTTAAATTTATTTAGAAAACCCTTGTATATATTATATGTATATACAACGTCTGTGTGTATACAATGGGATATACAGTCAGTAAATGTTGATAGTTTGAAATAATGGAGTCAGCTGATGTGAAAAAGTGTTTGAAAACAACATGTAAAGGGGTTTAGGGACAAGGCTATCAGAGACATTGCTGCTGTAACAAAAAAAGGAGAGAGAACAATATATGATCTTATAGAGATTTCCTGCCCCTGCTAGCCTTAATAATAACATTTTGTGTGCGCGCGTGTGTGTGTGGTATAGATACTCTCAAAATATGCCTACTCAGTTATTGGGATTTAAATCAGAAGGTGATTTTGCCATAACTATTTCAGGAAATTCACCAAATGATCATG
This sequence comes from Pavo muticus, assembly GCA_016647715.1. Lineage (NCBI taxonomy): Eukaryota > Metazoa > Chordata > Aves > Galliformes > Phasianidae > Pavo > Pavo muticus. Next base: position 48,561 of record JACDJE010000614.1, read on the forward strand.
TTTAGAAAGTAATAAAACAGGGATGCTACTTTTTAAAACGTCCACTACACACACACAAAAAAAAACTTTTTACCACTTAGTGCTGAAAAGAACTAGCTTGTGAATTACAATATTAAGTGATACTTTTAAAGATGTCCTTTTTAAGCCCAGTTTAGTTCCACAAAAGTGACAGGAAACCCTCAAGGATGAACAAGGAGCTTCTTCCTAAACTCTGACATAGAAAAAAGGTTTAGAAGAAGTGGAAGCATGGATTTGTGACTCAGAAGGAGTAGAGCTGCTGTCCTATAATGCAGGGATAAGATTAGGAAAGTCAAAGTCAATCTAGAGTTGACACAGGAAAAGCCCTACACGTATGTAAACAACAATAAAAATGGACCAGAAAAAAAGCACGTATGTCCACTTCTGAAAAGTACTGGGAAGCTGGTGAAAAAGGAAATGGAGAAGGCCAAGGCATTCAGTATGTTCATTGTCTCAGACTTCGGCAGAAAAAATTGTCCTTCCGGAATCCCAGGTTCTTGAGACCACTGGTGAAATGCAGAGCAAGGAATACTCAGTCTTTCTAGAGGGAGAATAGGCTGGGAAGCACTTTAAAAACTGGATATATGTAAGTCCATAGGCCTGGACAGGTTGCACCCAAGATCACTGAGGAAGCTGACTGATTTCATTGTAAGGCCACTTTCTGCAGTGTTTAATAATCATGGTGACTGGAAGAGATTTTGAGGACTAGAGAGAGGTAAATGTCACTCCTGATTTCAAGAAGGGCAAGAAGGAGGACCCTGGCAACTACAGGCCAGTCATCCTCACCTGGGAATATGGTGGAGCTAACCCCAGAAAACATTTCCAGGCACGTGAAGGACCAGAATGTGATCATGAGTAATTTGCGAAGATTTCCATCAGGGAAATTATCTTAATCCTTGAACTAGCCCTCTACAATGAGGTAACTAACTTGATGGATGAAGAAATAGTGGTGGATGTTGTTCATTTTGACTTTTTGTCGGTCTCCAGTACCACGCTCATAGAGAAGGTGACAAACCATAGGTTAGAAATGTTCCCTTCTAATAAATAATGCCAACAACCTTCAGTACTGCACTGAAAAGATCATTGCCTCTAGGAAAAAAAGGATATGGCCCTTTCTGTCTGCTTAGCATTGGTGAGACACATCTAGAGTCATAGGTCCATTTCTGGGCTCTCCAGTACAGGAAGCTATGGGCGTCCTGGAGTGAATCTTGTAAAGAGCTGCAAAAGTGATGCAGGGCCTGGAGCACCTGTTTTACAAAGAGAGGCTGAGAGAGCTGGAATTGTTAACCTCATGTACAATTACCTGATGGGATTATAAAGAAGTTAATAACCAGACTTATCTCAGTAGTGCATAGTAACAGAAAAAAAAGGCAAAATCCACCAAACAACACAAACAAAAAAAAAACAACACACCATAAGATTCAAAGCAGTGAAAAACTGAAACAAATTGCTGAGAGAAGTTTTGGAATCTAAATCTTTGAAAATATTCAAGACCTGACTAGACACAGCCCTGAGCAACTTGATCAATGTTCATCTGCTTTGAGCACACATACGTAGACTAGACTATCTCCAGAGGCTTCTTCCAGCCTCAGCAACCTTTTTATTCTATGAAATCGAAAGTGTAATACTCCAGTTGTGGGAACAACAGTTCAAATGATCATCCATCAACTCATAAACTCATAAACTAACAGCATATCAACAAAATACAATAAAATGGGATCTCAGATCATTAGTGATTTCTTATGATAATAAAAATTTTTTAGAACTTTTTATTTAGAAATAAAAATATTTCTTATGATAATAGAAATCTGAAATAAACAATGATAAAAGATATGTGTAATTTAGATAGAAAGTACTTCTCTTCATGAAATTAATAGGAGTTTGGCTGGATGTATACAGTGACAATTATTAATATCAGATCCCAAAATCTTTATGGAACATGCAAAAGTGCAGCTTCAGGCAAGAATAGTGGCCTCTGCATCAATTTTATTTCTTGGCTAGCTGAAATTGAAATGTTAATGTCATCGGGTGTTTGTTTTGATTTTTTTTTTTTTTTTAGTTTATAGAGATAATTGCTTTAGCAGCAGTAGCTCTAATTGTAGCAATTAGCAATGTTACTTATTTCTCTTTAAAAAATTCCTGCTGAGAGCATGGAAAGAAATCATGAAATAAATGAGATTAAAGGTACTGACGACTTCCCATGATTACATATTTTATTTATACTCTAACTAAACAAAGAGGCAGCAAAATGATTTTAATTTCAGAGCTTACCATAAAATTTTAAGAAAAAACAAAAAACAACACAAGCACACAAAGAAATCTTAGAGACCATGAAAATTTCTGTCCACCATAGGAAATCATTTATTGTCTGGAACAAAATCTTGGCTTTCCATTATATAATTCCCTTCATCCAGATGTCCTGTTTATCCAGAAACAGGTGAGTGGTGTCAAAAGCCAATAAATACCATAATTAAATGATCTTCTGACATCTCCTATAATTTTGCAACCTCTACATTGGTGCAGCTTGTTGGTTCTCTGGCTTCTCAGTCTTCTGATCTTTCAGAACAGTGCTTTCTGTAACTATGAAAGGAAGAGAAACTAGAAGCAATTCCAATTTCTGAAGTCATTCATGTTTCCTAAATTTTTCCTGAAATTACTCTGGAAATATGCTCTATAACCAGTCACTCTCAATTTTGCAAGATAAATCACTCTGCCAATGGCTTCATCCTCTTCAGAGGAAGGTAATGACAGAGAAGCTCCATAGCCCTTCTCTTGCCCTGCCCTCCCTCTTCCTAAAACAAACACCGTGTCCAGTAAGGGCAAGCTGGTTAGATGTGCTTCTCCACTGCTATCCAAGTGAGTTGCCAAAAATCATTTGCAGAAGCATATCATTAGCTAGAGATGGAACACAATGATACGGGTATTAGCTTTCTATATAATTTTTGTCATCAGTTTTCACCAATCAAAAAGGTATCCCAGTGCCCTCAAAGTTACAGCAACTACTTCTGTCTCTCTGTTTCTCAATAATCCATCTCAAAATCCAGCCAGTGAATAACAGGAGCATTTTACACAGATTATGAGCATACAACTGAAATTAAGGCATGCCAGGTCTATCAGCTGAACTGAAGGAAAAATACATTTTTAGAGGAAGGAAAAAGAGACAAGGCATTTGGATTGTCTTTGGATTAATATCTATGGTGATCCCAGTACTGTTTGAGGGCTCTGTTTCAGATACCACCAATATACTATGCACCTGCATAATTAAATCACTTTTAAACCATTCTGCCAGTCATGTAGGCCACATCTCTCTAGCAGCTCAAGTACAGTTACTCCTTTTTAGCCAGTACAGAGTGGATATAACAAGTAATTTTGTATCTTAAGGTAGTCCAAAGAGATAGAGAACAGCTACTTCATGTAAAACTGCTTTGCAGCTTAGTATTATTTCCTTGCTCATGACATCATATTCACATAACATGCAAACTCTGACTGCATGTCTTTTGAGAAAATATATTGCTAAAAGGGGGGAAAAAAGGCAGAAATATGTAGTTTCTTGAATTTTCATCTTGAATAAAAGGCTTCACTGAACTAGAACCTAAGCATTTTCACTACATTCTATTTATTTTCTTTTATGCTGCAGAAAGCAGGACAAGTAAAGTCAGTTTAGCTCTGAAGAGCTGCCCAGGTACTCTGGTACCAACACTTCATAGCAGGAATGAAGGGAAGGGTTAAAGAGTGAGGACTCACTATTTCATGTAGGATACAAATATCTTCCTTGCAGTAAGAAAGTCAGTGACTGAAGGTAAAATTGTTGTGTTAAGACAAAAGGAGAAAAGAAAGGAAAAGGGAAAGCAAGGCAGTGGGAAATAAGAAATTGGAATGTATTTGAGGAGTAGTTGACTGGGAACAAACACAATAAATATATTCAAAACCATTAATTTGTGAGAAGGTTATTAGTATTTTGAATATATATATGTCAGGCTTTTTTAATGTTTTGAGTTTCCATCTCCCATTAGAAATGGCCTATTATCCTCAAACTTTCAAACTAGAAGGTTTAAATGTAGATTAAATCCAGTGGCAAACTACAACCCAGAAAAACTTCTCTAGAAATTGAATTTTGGCTCTGAAATGAATACAGGATCTGTCTGTGTTTCAGTTTGCTGAATTTATTATTAACCATCCATTTCACACCTTGAATTAATATTAGAACCTTCTCTGGAGTGGTTTTGGAGTCTTAAGTAATTCTGCTTCAAGAAAACAGTCAAAATAACAAAACAGGTGGGAACAGCCCTGATCAATATGAGTGATGTCCAAAGGCACTTCTCTGGGTAGCAGCAGCAGGAGCCTCCAACAGTGTGCCTTCTCCAAGCACACTGAAGATTAGGTTGTATGAATGTCAGGGTTGCAAAGAGAAGGAAAAAAGGGTTATAGCAGCCCTGCGACATCACTGCAAATGGCCAAAGTTGGGAGGAGGAGGCAGAGAAAGATAAATGCCTTTTAATGTCTTTTTCTGCTAAATGAATTATTACTACTGTAAAGAAAATTCAGCTAGCAGACCAAATACAATTTATTCTTTGCAACTTTTCATTTTAAGATCTTTCCATGAAAAAACATTTTAAAGAGGATTACTTTCCTTAAAGTAGTGCTCAACAGAGTGACTCAGGTGCACTAAAATGTCTAGCAGCTGGGTTTATTTTTGTTAAAGAACATTCTATTACAGCAAATAAAGATTGACAGGCAAGATACCTAGTACATTTATGCTATCAAAATGTTAGGATAAGTCATTAACAATTCCATGCCATACATTTAATTTGTTAAAGATCAGGTGTTCTTTTCTGTGCACCATACCCTAGAGAGAGCTCCTCCAGGCCTCCAGTGTGACATTTTAGATACCATCCAAGAGGTCTCTGAATCATTTATTCAGCCCTGTTCATTAGATCCTCAACCACAGCCATAGAAACACAGCCTAGAGCATATATCAGTTGTGAAATCCAGTACAGTGTCAGCCACAGTAATAATGCAGAGGTCGACATCCATTTCCCTTGTGGCGATAACCCTGGGCTGACTTCTGATTAGAGGAACAGCGCTCTTTAAGAAAGAGCTGCATGGAAGTAGTTTATTATATGATACTTTCACCACATCTGGAGTTTTGCTTAATTTGTGGCACTTTGTCAGGTTTCCTGGGTCTTGAACAATTATGTGAAAATGTGCAATTATGAGGTAGCTCCTCTATTTCTTCTGAAAGTCATTCATAACATCATACTTCTTTTTAAATGTTAGGTGAATTAATACTGCCAAAGACAAACATTTTTACCTTTTACACTTAATGAGCAAATGCAGCATTTCAGCTCTGTGCTACTTCACTTTAGCAGCAGGTTTGCCTTTGTAGACTCAGGTGTCTCATATTCATTTTTCCAAATTGCTTCTTTGAGTCATCCTTGGATTCCATTGGGAAATAAGAACTCTTCACGGCCTAATACTCAGGCCTGTGACTCCACCAGCTCATTTCTTAACACCAGTTGGATTTCAGCTCTCTTGCAGTCCTTACACTATTAATGGCCAGAACCTGGGGATATAGCAGTAACACGAATGTGCAGCTAAACACCACACAGCCTTTTGCTCACTACCCCTCCTTCCCAATGGGATGGGGTAGAGAATCAGAAAAAAAAGTAGAATTAGTACGTTGAGATAAAATCTATTCACTAAAACAGAAGAGAGAAAAAATAATGAAGGTAATATACATTTATGTATGTATTTTCAGAACAAGTAAAGCACAATAAAACTGCTCACCATTCACCAATTGTAAGCCAGTCGCCAAGCAACAGCAGACTCCCCCCAGCTAACTCACCCCCAGTTTAAATTTTTCACATGATGTATGTGTATGGAATATCCTCTTGTCAAGGTTAGGTCAGCTGTCCTGGTTCTGTCCCCTCCCAGCTCCTTTTGCACCCCCACCCCCCCTCACTGTCAGGACAGTAAAAGAAGCTGAAGTATCCTTGGCTCTGTGCAGTCACTGCTCATCAATAACTAAAACTAATTTAGAGTGTTATCAACATTTTTTTTCTCCCAAAGCCAAAATATAGCATCATACCAGATATTACTAAGGAAATTGCCTCTGTCCCAACTAAAAGCAGGACAAGTTCCAACACCTTGCCATTGGCAGGGCTGCCACTCACCAGATCAGGCTGCTCAGGGCCCCATCTAACCTGATTTTGAGCATCTCCAGGGATGGGGCACCCAGCTCCTCTGGGCAGCCTGTGTCAGTGTCTCACTGCACTCTTGGTAAAGAATTTCCTCTTAATATCTACCATAAATACCCCATTTCTTAGCTTAAATCTGTACTCCCTTTTCTACTACTCTCAGACCTTGGAAAAAGTCTCTCCTGTTTTTAAGATCCTGAAAGGCCAAAATGAGATCTCCCTGGAGCCTTCTCTTCTCCCGGCCAAATAAGTCCAGTTCCCTCTGTTGTCATTAATGATCTGTTCAGGCTGTATTAACCCTTTGTGAAACTGATCAATTACCTGATCAGGGCCAAGAACTGCATAAGACACCAATATGATGTGCAGAAAAATGGCAAAATGGCGTTTAATCACACGTGGCATTCGTTTAAGTACATTCTTGTTCTACTTCGTCTACACCCCCTAAAGGTGCATTGTCCAATTACTGAGCTCGGGGGGGCACTATCCCGTGACATCCCGAATAGCCTCGCTGTCGCCTAATACAACATTTCCCTCTCCCCCAAGCTCAATAAAGCATTGTCCCGTTACAACGCGAACGCAATCTTACACACACCTAAATCTATCTATCTAAACCCTATACTAGCTACAATATTTCGTGAATTCTGTGATACCCTAAATGTCTATCAAAAGCAGTGTATATCGTGCATTGCAAACAATTCTACAATTCTACAAATATCTTATAGAGCATGGAAGGCAAACCAAAAGCACACAAAGATTGCAAACCCTATTAAAGAAACTTAAGTAATTATTTTAGCCATGAGCCTATTCCCTCAAACAGTCCATCCAGCCACTTCTTAAAAGGATCAGTTTCTCTTCTTATCTTCTGCGTATGTTCTTGCATCCATCGCAGCCTCCTGTGTACAGATTCACTGTGGTCACTCAGGCTGAAGCAGCACATCCCTTTAACATCCTAACACCCATGGCCTTAAACTAACAAAAAAAAATCTATAATAGCTTAAGTATTGCTAAATACATTCAGTAAGGCACAAAATACATAATATAAGGCAGATAAAGACTAAAAGTACCAGAACTATAGTTTTAAGTATCTGTGTGAACAATGATGTAATTTCACCAAATAGTACCAGAAGCCAGTCACTGAATAGGTCTCTTGGTTGTTTATGTTCCAGCTTCGGCTTTGGTTTTCCCAGCAGTGAATTCTGTAGAGAGAGTGTTGTTTTTGAGATCTGGCTTAACTTTTCGTGATGGGACCCATACAATTTTGCCTGTCTCTTCATGTTTCACTGCGGCGTATCCTCTTCCCCATACTAATATCCTCCAGCCTGTCTCCCATGTTCCAGTGTCCACTCTAACCTTAACCGGAGGACCCTCGCTTAAGATTTTGGGTTGCCAGTGTTTCTGCACGGGAGTTCGAATGCAATCTCCACGTTCAAAATGATTCAAAGCGTACAGAGCTTTTGCTAGTATCTCTGCCTGTCTAGCCACAGGGATCCTGTCCCTGTAACCCTCTCCTTCCCCAAGGACGCGTATCTTGTCCTTAAGGAGGCGATTGGCACGCTCTATGATTGCTTGCCCCTGAGAGTTGCCTGGGATACCTGAGATGTGAGATATACCCCATAGTGCTAGCCACTCTTGGGTTGAGCGTGAGATGAAACAGGACCCATTATCGGTTTTAATTTGTTTAGGTAAGCCCATTACCGCAATGGCAGCAGTCCAATGGTATTGTGCAGCGGACGAGTTAGTCTTGGCATGCTGCGTAGCTACGATGACAGTAGAGGAAGTGTCCACTGTAACTGCAAGCCAAGGACGAGGGGATAGACGTGGTTCCCATGTAAAGTACATTTGCCAAATCTGTAGTGGTCCAAGGCCACGAGGATTAACTCCAGCCCCTATTACTGGTGAGGAATTGCAATGGGGACATGCCTGGACGACATCACGTGCTACAGATAAAGGAATGGAGCATGTCCTGGCTAGCGCACGGGCACCTATATGAAGAGAAGAATGAAGGTCATGGGCTTCGTCTGCAACAGCATTTCCTGTTGTAAAGAAACCTGGCACCTCAGAATGACTGTGAACACGCAGGATGGCCACAGGGGCCGAGCGAGAAGCCAAAGCCTCCTCTAGAAGGCCTGCAGCTTCCGTGCTCGGATTCCCTTCTAGGCCCATACGGGTAAGCAGTTTAGCTGTAAATGCAGAGTCAGTAACAATGTTACATGAAATCTCACGCCAGAGGCTAATTGCCATTGCTACAGCCATCACCTCAAGCATTTGCACACTGGCTCCTTGATTAGTAAATACAGCGGTTTCCCAACTGTTGTCTGATTTCTGCCAGACTATCTCTCCTTGTCTGGTAGTTGAAGAAGCATCTGTAAATAGAGTAGGTCCATCGAGCGGGGAAGTCAGGACACGAGATCGAAGAGAGATTCCTAGAGGTCTGGCTAAATCAAAAATGGAAGTGAGTCGGAGTACTTAATGCTCCCCCTGAAGTCCTGTAGTGCTGCAAGAAGGGTTTCAGGGAGTGGATGCACATCACGAAACGAGTTCTGCAGATATATCACATCAGGCTCTTTTGCCAAGGCTCGTAATGATAACAGTCGAGATTTCATGAGCAACCTTACTAAAATTTCAAGCCAGCCAGTATGATTTGGAGCAAGCATCGTTAGCTTCCATAAATAAGAAACACAGCCCTTGCTGCTGCATAGATCTCAGCAGCTAAAAGGCTATCTGCAAAGCTTTGAGCTTGAGCACCATACGCATTAGATTTATGATGTCAAGTAGGAGGAAAGGTCTCAGTGCGGTCAAAGCCTGTAGTGTGTTTAGTGTCAGAGGCGATTTCAGGCCTCTCTTATCCATAAATTCCATCAGGTGCGTGACACCTTTAGGGTTGAGGGGTACCCATTCGGGACCACGATCACTCACAGTCACCGGCAATGCTTCCGGAACCATGTCCCTCCCCAGAGTTTCCGATCTAATCCGATTCCAGTCCGTCATTTGATCCCTCCCCCTCTACTTACTGGCCCCCCTCCTCTAGGGCCAGCCCATTCTTTCCCCCTTGCGCAATCGTTCTCATTATTGTCCCTGGGAGTGGCCAGAGGCGGTGGGTTCCACCCCCTGTCCGTATTGGACAGATCTTTTGCCTGGCCCCTCCCTGGGTGGGCAGAAGGGCTGATCCTGCTCATGTGGATCTCCGCCCCCTGGAATCCGAGTGTACTAACGAATTTTAGATAAGGATACAGTGAACTGCTTGATGTGAACGGGGGATGCGTCTGCAAGGAATGGGGATGAGACTCCGAATGGCCTTGATCTTGTTGTTTTTCTTCTTTCGAGCTAGGAGCGGTCGGCTCGGCCGGCGCCATTTTGCTGTTATGCTCCGTCTCCTCTCGGCTCCTGCAGACAACAGCTCCCAAACCCCCTTCAGACCCCCCCGGGTCCGGCGGCTCGCCTCCACCAGTAAGTCCCAGGATCTGTCGAGCCTCTGTTGATATCTTACCCTCCTCCCGGGCTGCTTTTAATGCCGCTAGTATCAGACTAAAAGTTTTTAACTCAGAGCCACCCTTCTGAGCGCTCATAATATGTTGTGCGAGCACGGAGATGAGGTCATCCCATCTCCGGTAGTCGAGAATCCCCTGGGGGAATTTAACCTCCCCCTCCCGCTTTAATCGGGATATAACAGCGTGAATATCCTTCTTAGAAGGCACAGATTTGCCGCAATAAGTCTTAGAAAGCTGAAATATTACCTTAAGTAGCGATTCCATAGTAAAGATGCCGTTGCCTAAGAGAAGCTGCACCGAATTACCTCGGTCATCTACAAAACGCTTTCAAGTCCCAGCGTGTTGTAGGGTAAGCAAACCAAAACCTGGTTCTTCCGTAACTTACCAGCAGTTACAGGATAAGTTTTATCGATTCCCGATCGATCTTCTACTAGCTGCTGGCAAACAGCTGTAGGCTCGCACCAATTCCCCGGTCATCTGCAGACGAATTTGTTGCCCCACAAACTTCGTAAACTGCAGGATAAGCAAGCGCCGAACCCCCGGCCATCTGCAACCTTTAACCCTTTCCGTTGCAGGCTAAATTTTACCAATACCTGGTAATCTGCCGCTCAACGACAGGATAAAAGCGCAATTCTAAATAAGCAAAGCGTTCAGTATAGCAAATAAGCAAAGCGTTCAGTATAGCAAATAATATAGCAAATAGCAATATAACATTCTCACAAAGGGCACAAAACACAGAATTGCTTCAGAGAGGTGCACCATATGTTGTCATTAATGATCTGTTCAGGCTGTATTAACCCTTTGCGAGACTGATCAATTACCTGATCAGGGCCAAGAACTGCATAAGACACCAATATGATGTGCAGGAAAATGGCAAAATGGCAAAATGGCGTTTAATCACACGTGGCATTCGTTTAAGTACATTCTTGTTCTACTTCGTCTACACCCCCTAAAGGTGCATTGTCCAATTACTGAGCTCGGGGGGGCACTATCCCGTGACATCTCGAATAGCCTCGCTGTCGCCTAATACAACATTTCCCTCTCCCCCAAGCTCAATAAAGCATTGTCCCGTTACAACGCGAACGCAATCTTACACACACCTAAATCTATCTATCTAAACCCTGTACTAGCTACAATATTTCGTGAATTCTGTGATACCCTAAATGTCTATCAGTGTATATCGTGCATTGCAAACAATTCTACAGTTCTACAAATATCTTATAAAGTATGGAAGGCAAACCAAAAGCACACAAAGATTGCAAACCCTATTAAAGAAACTTAAGTAATTATTTAGCCATGAGCCTATTCCCTCAAACAGTCCATCCAGCCACTTCTTAAAAGGATCAGTGTCTCTTCTCTTATCTACTGCGCGTGTTCTTACATCCATCGCAGCCTCCTGTGTACAGATCCATTGTGGTTACTCAGGTTGAAGCAGCACATTTCTTTAATATCCTAACATCCATGGCTATAAACTAACAAAGAAAATCTATAACAGCTTAAGTATTGCTAAATACATTCAGTAAGGCACAAAATACATAATATAAAGCAGATAAAGACTAAAAGTACCAGAACTATAGTTTTAAGTATCTGTGTGAACAATGATGTAATTTTCACCAAATAGTACCAGAAGCCAGTCACTAAATAGGTCTCTTGGTTGTTATGTTCCAGCTTCGGCTTTGCTTTTTCCAGCAGTGAATTCTGCAGAGAGAGTGTTGTTTTTGAGATCTGGCCTAACTTTTCGAGATGGGACCCATACAATTTTGCCTGTCTCTTCATGTTTCACTGCGGCGTATCCTCTTCCCCATACTAATATCCTCCAGCCTGTCTCCACAGGGATCCTGTCCCTGTAACCCTCTCCTTCCCCAAGGACGCGTATCTTGTCCTTAAGGAGGCGATTGGCACGCTCTATGATTGCTTGCCCCTGAGAGTTGCCTGGGATACCTGAGATGTGAGATATACCCCATAGTGCTAGCCACTCTTGGGATGAGCGTGAGATGAAACAGGAGCCATTATCAGTTTTAATTTGTTTAGGTAAGCCCATTACCGCAATGGCAGCAGTCCAATGGTATTGTGCAGCGGACGAGTTAGTCTTAGCATGCTGCGTAGCTACGATGACAGTAGAGGAAGTGTCCACTGTAACTGCAAGCCAAGGACGAGGAGATAGACGTGGTTCCCATGTAAAGACCATTTGCCAAATCTGTAGTGGCCCAAGGCCACGAGGATTAACTCCAGCCCCTATTACTGGTGAGGAATTACAGTGGGGACAAGCTTGGACAACATCACGTGCTACAGATAAAGGAATAGAGCATGTCCTGGCTAGCGCACGAGCACCTATATGAAGAGAAGAATGAAGGTCATGGGCTTCTCTGACTGCGAAAACAAGCGTACGGGCGGCTTCGTCTGCAACAGTATTTCCTGTTGTAAAGAAACCTGGCACCTCAGAATGACTGCGAACATGTAGGATGGCCACAGGGGCCGAGCGAGAAGCCAAAGCCTCCTCTAGAAGGCCTGCAGTTTCCGTGCTCGGATTCCCTTCTAGGCCCATACGGGTAAGCAGTTTAGCTGTAAATGCAGAGTCAGTAACAATGTTACATGAAATCTCACGCCAGAGGCTAATTGCCATTGCTACAGCCATCACCTCAAGCATTTGCACACTGGCTCCTTGATTAGTAAATACAGCGGTTTCCCAACTGTTGTCTGATTTCTGCCAGACTATCGCTCCTTGTCCGGTAGTTGAAGAAGCATCTGTAAATAGAGTAGGTCCATCGAGCGGGGAAGTCAGGACACGAGATCGAAGAGAGATTCCTAGAGGTCTGGCTAAATCAAAAATGGAAGTGAGTCGGAGTACTTAATGCTCCCTCTGAAGTCCTGTAGTGCTGCAAGAAGGGTTTCAGGGAGTGGTTGCACATCACAAAACGAGTTCTGCAGATATATCACATCAGGCTCTTTTGCCAAGGCTTGTAATGATAACAGTCGAGATTTCCTGAGCAGCATTACTAAAATTTCAAGCCAGCCAGTATGATTTGGAGCAAGCATCGTTAGCTTCCCTAAATAAGAAACACAGCCCTTGCTGCTGCACAGATCTCAGCAGCTATAAGGTTATCTGCAAAGCTTTGAGCTTGAGCACCATACGCATTAGATTTACGATGTCGAGTAGGAGGAAAGGTCTCGGTGCGGTCAAAGCCTGTAGTGTGTTTAGTGTCAGAGGCGATTTCAGGCCTCTCTTATCCATAAATTCCATCACGCGCGTGACGCCTTTAGGGTCGAGGGGTACCCGTTCGGGACCACAATCACTCACAATCACCGGCAATGCTTCCGGAACCATGTCCCTCCCCAAAGTTTCCGATCTAATCCGATTCCAGTCCGTCATTTGATCCCTCCCCCTCTACTTACTGGCCCCCCTCCTCTAGGGCCAGCCCATTCCTTCCCCCTTGCGCAATCGTTCTCATTATCGTCCCTGGGAGTGGCCAGAGGCGGTGGGTTCCACCCCCTGTCCGTATTGGACAGATCTTTTGCCTGGCCCCTCCCTGGGTGGGCAGAAGGGCTGATCCTGCTCATGTGGATCTCCGCCCCCTGGAATCCGAGTGTACTAACGAATTTTAGATAAGGATACAGTGAACTGCTTGATGTGAACGGGGGATGCGTCTGCAAGGAATGGGGATGAGACTCCGAATGGCCTTGATCTTGTTGTTTTTCTTCTTTCGAGCTAGGAGCGGTCGGCTCGGCCGGCGCCATTTTGCTGTTATGCTCCGTCTCCTCTCGGCTCCTGCAGACAACAGCTCCCAAACCCCCTTCAGACCCCCCCGGGTCCGGCGGCTCGCCTCCACCAGTAAGTCCCAGGATCTGTCGAGCCTCTGTTGATATCTTACCCTCCTCCCGGGCTGCTTTTAATGCCGCTAGTATCAGACTAAAAGTTTTTAACTCAGAGGCACCCTTCTGAGCGCTCATAATATGTTGTGCGAGCACGGAGATGAGGTCATCCCATCTCCGGTAGTCGAGAATCCCCTGGGGGAATTTAACCTCCCCCTCCCGCTTTAATCGGGATATAACAGCGTGAATATCCTTCTTAGAAGGCACAGATTTGCCGCAATAAGTCTTAGAAAGCTGAAATATTACCTTAAGTAGCGATTCCATAGTAAAGATGCCGTTGCCTAAGAGAAGCTGCACCGAATTACCTCGGTCATCTACAAAACGCTTTCAAGTCCCAGCGTGTTGTAGGGTAAGCAAACCAAAACCTGGTTCTTCCGTAACTTACCAGCAGTTACAGGATAAGTTTTATCGATTCCCGATCGATCTTCTACTAGCTGCTGGCAAACAGCTGTAGGCTCGCACCAATTCCCCGGTCATCTGCAGACGAATTTGTTGCCCCACAAACTTCGTAAACTGCAGGATAAGCAAGCGCCGAACCCCCGGCCATCTGCAACCTTTAACCCTTTCCGTTGCAGGCTAAATTTTACCAATACCTGGTAATCTGCCGCTCAACGACAGGATAAAAGCGCAATTCTAAATAAGCAAAGCGTTCAGTATAGCAAATAAGCAAAGCGTTCAGTATAGCAAATAATATAGCAAATAGCAATATAACATTCTCACAAAGGGCACAAAACACAGAATTGCTTCAGAGAGGTGCACCATATGTTGTCATTAATGATCTGTTCAGGCTGTATTAACCCTTTGCGAGACTGATCAATTACCTGATCAGGGCCAAGAACTGCATAAGACACCAATATGATGTGCAGAAAAATGGCAAAATGGCGTTTAATCACACGTGGCATTCGTTTAAGTACATTCTTGTTCTACTTCGTCTACACCCCCTAAAGGTGCATTGTCCAATTACTGAGCTCGGGGGGGCACTATCCCGTGACATCCCGAATAGCCTCGCTGTCGCCTAATACAACATCCCTCAGCCTCCATTTATAGGAGAAGTGCTCCAGCTCTCTGACCACATAGTTGGACCTCCTCTAGAACTGTCCCAACAGCTCTGCAACTTTCTTGTGCTGGGAGCCCCAAACCTGGATGCAATACTACAGATGGAACCTCATGGGGGCAGAGTAGAGAGGGACAACCATCTCCCTTGTCCTCCTCACCATCCCTCTTTTGAGGCAGCCCAGGACACACTTGGCTTTCCAGTGCAAGAGCCCACTATTTTTTTTGTTGTTATTCTTCACATCCCTTTCTAGGTTCAGTTCCATTTTTGCCCTGGCTTTCCAGATCTCGATTCTACCAGTCTGGATGGCACTTCTATGTTCATCCTAGGCCACACATCTACAGCCTGTGGACCTTCTTTTATCCCTCAGTTTGACCAGTAAGTCTTTGCTCAATCATGCCAGTTTCCTGCCTCTCCTGCTTGATTTCATGAACTGGAGAATGGAGAGCTCTTGTGCTCTCAGAAAAGCATCCTTAAAGTGCTGCCAGCTCTGCTCTATTCCTTTGTCACTAAGGACAGATTTCCAAGGGATCTCATCCAGCAACTCCCTAAACAGCCTGAAGCTCAGAATCCTGACTTTGCTTTTTTCCAGGCCCATATTCCTCAAGATCACAAACTAAACCAGGGTTGCTATATCCCAGACTCCCTACAATATTAACTTATTTGATGAATTCATCTGCACTGGTGAGCACCAAATCCAGTAACATTTCACCTTGTGCTGGTTTCAGTTGGGACTGAGTTGATTTTCTTCATTCTGTCTGTTATGACGCTATGTTTTGGCTTTAGGAGAAAAACAATGTTGATAACACACCAATGTTTTAATTGTGCTGAAGAGTGCTGCACAGAGCCAAGAATGTTTCAGTTTTTTCAGCTTCTCAAGAAGGACTGGGGGGGAACAAGAAGCTGGGAGGAAACAGAACCAGAACAGCTAATCTAAACTGGCCGAAGGGATATTCCACACCATATGTTGTCATGTCTATTTGCAGACAGAAAACCTCTCTAGAGAGACTGTCTGGACAGCAAATTGGTGCCTCCGTTCCTCTCAGTAATGAGTCTCAAATTACTGACACCCTTCACATTTTTTTTGGTGGCAGTGTTTCTAACATGTATGGTTGGTTAGATCAACTTAATTTGCTTGTCCTTTCCTGAATCTTGACTGTTACCCACAGCCTCTCCTTTTTCCAACCTCAGACCTTCATATCTGGTGGGTAGAGGCACTTAGGGAGCATTTGTCTGAGCAGAAATGATGGGCCAGTATCTCTTGTCTTTCAGCCTGTCTCCTCAGTGTTGAAATCTAGCTTCTCTGTGTTGCAGGAACTTAAGACAGGGTTGTTGGTCTGCCCATGTCTCTGCACAGTACCCATACATCACTTTGTATCTCTGATTCTTGAATGCTGCACTGACTGGTGATTCCCTCATACAACCTACCCATTTGCTCAAAAAGTTCGCCAAGTTAGGAACACTTGCACCCACAAGAATATTGCCTGCTCTCAGGCACTTGGGGGACTTGTCATGGAGTTATCTCTAGATCTGTGTCTGTGACAAGGGCACAGGCCTGGAAGAAAAAAAGAAAAGAAAAAAAAGAAAGAGAGAGGAAAAAAAAAAAAAAGGTGTTAAGGGTTTACCAGCTGATCCTGCCTGGCCCCATGACTAATGAGGCAGGGGACTGGGTCTGTGCCCCGGGAGAGGGGAAAAGGGAGAAGGGTAGGGACATAGTAGATGGTTCTAAAAACAGAGAAACAGCAACGATCTGAGGACGAACCTTAATTTACTCAGAATGCAAGATCATACAATACAACACAATACAATTGGAACTAAGTCCAACAAATAAAACAAAATGCGAGAGAGTGTCCGAAACCGAGGCCTTACTCTACCACTGCAGGTGAAAGCAATTGGGAGGAGCGATGTGCTCCTCTGCAGCGAACAAAGAGAGAGATTCATGACCTGCCAGGTAGCTTCACCTTTCTTCCTCCGGGTACAAAGTCCTCTGGGGAATGCCACTCCTCCCCTTCCCTCTGAGAACCAAATACCCAAAAAAAGCAGTCCAAAGAACATTAATTCTTTAACTCCCACTGTTTTACATGATGTTATGATGTGCAGTGCCGACAACAAAAATTACAAAACCATGACGGGACTTCGTTCTGGAGTTTCTTGCAACTGAAGATCTGGCCAGCTCTGTTGCTTCTCAAGAGGTCTGTCTGGGTGCATTCATCAGCTTGGAAAGGTAGTGGCCCTCCATCTGGATTTCTGCCTCAGCCCAGCCATTGTGCAGACTTCTCACCATGTTTGTCTCAATAGAAGGTTGCTACCTGCTGCTCCTGTATAGAAAGAAAGCAGACTGTTATAGAGATCTGATGGATGTTTCAGTGTGTCCAACCTATGTGTACATGGAGGGTACCCATGACTGGCAATTCCACTCCAGCAAGGAGAGAACAATTTAACTGTATTATTAAAAAGAATAATCAATCAAACTAGAAATGACTTTGAGACAGAAATCACTGATGATTTGGTGGTTTTTTTCAGGAGAGATTTTTATCATATTTTCCTTACAGCAAAAAGAGTATTAAAAAATAGACATGGTATATCAAGAATGTAGTATCTATAGTAGTTCTAGGGTATCATAACAGGACAATTAATGTTTCAGACTTTCCTTAACAAACTGGCAGGACTAACAAATGTGTAAATGATGTTCAGAAAAAAAGTTCTTCATGTATTGTGGAACAGGATACTATGATTTTTGAAAGCTCTAGAAAGTATTTCAGACATACAATATGAGGTCTTGTAGCAAACTATTATTATTTTTCTCCTGCTGTATTTGTTTCAGAAGTCATACATGGTGCTGAACTCTCTAAGGAAAATTACTGATAGGTTGCAGTCAAAGGGGCTAGCATTTGCCCACAGACTTCTCTGCCAAAAAAAAAAAAAAAAAAAAAAAAAAAAAAAGTTTTTGTTGTCTTTTGCTATATTAAAATGATTATTCTTTTAGAACAGAAGGTTATGGTAAATGGCTGACATCTCCTTGTTTCAACCAAAATGGAAAGATCAGCTCTCACTTAGCAACAACATGAAATTAATTGCTCTTACACATAAATACTTTCTTTTCAATTATTTTTATAAAATATTTTAAAGACTAAAAATGACCTTTCACAAACAAAAAGCTTTCAAATCCATGTCTGTAGATCTGAGAAATATTATTTATGAAGCAACACACAGTTTAATCAGAGGAAGACATGCAAGATAGAAACTAAGTACAAATAACTAATTTAATAGTAGAATATTTTTTATAATATTTTTTCTCTAAAATTCTTAATTGTGATGCTATAGCCAGCATCTAAGACACAGCTTTTACATGATTTTCTGTGTGTGAAAGTATTACACATTATCTTATATTGGTATAATGAACTCAGACAATGGAAATTTAAAGTCATTGTCATTCCAATAGTATCAAATTGTTTTACTATATTTAACTGTTAATTTTTCAAAATGATTGCTTTAAAAGATTTAGTGTGTAGTATGTACTAGTGATGTGAAATGTAAATAATGTTGTGAAATGAATCTGTTCATGATGCCTAGAAAATCAAAATATGGACAGCATTGCTTCAAGTCCAGTTCTCCTGTAAACTGAAAGTGCACATTGGTAAAGACTTTGTGTTTTCTTCTCATTTACATTTCTGTTAGCATTAAGTTTCTTCATTGTGCAAGGAAACATGCAAGGTTTTCTACATGCAAGGAAAACAGCCAGATAACCAACGTATGTCACATCTTAAAGCAGGCAACAAATTTCTGGGGAAATACAGCAAGCCTGAAGCACTACTGAAAGGCAGGAGAGATAAGACAAATGGCACAGAAATGCGCTACCTGGGGAGCCTTATGGAAAAGACTGTACATGCAAAAAGAAGTGCAGAAATCAATCTTTAAGCTCAGGAGATATTATAATCATAACTATAACATCACCCACAGTCCATCCAAAATCTTCATGTTTGTCATGTCTTTTTAAATATTTCACACTTCGCTGTATTTCCCTACATAAGTATTTAACTACGTAATGATCATTATTAAATATTACAGTTTCTCAAGAGAAAGGACAACAAAGCTCATTTCCACAAAACCTGTTTTAGTTTTGTTGTGAAGGAAGCACATTGCCACCTTGCTTTCGGGTCCCCATCCAATTCTAGTGCTGAAGAAAGCAAATCTGGCATATCTTCCATTTCATCTGTAGTTAATGTTGGTCTGTATGCAAATATCTGCCATGAAAACTTGCTCTTAAACTGTAAACATCACATGCACCTCTCTATATAGTACATGACAAAAAGAAAATACATGTATGCATTTTACTTTCCAATTTCTACACCTTTAGGCAAACCAGGATCTGTTTGTTTGTATTGCAGTATTTGGTGTTGTCCCAATGGAAAAACCATATGGAAGTTAATTTCTAGCTTAAGTCTGAGCTAGCTCTGAGAGTATTAGGGTTTGTAATTGTTTCCATGTGATGTAACTGATAGGATATATGAGAATAAGAACCAAATACTTTCTTCTCTGTGCAAAAGGATGAATATTTATATATATCCCATCAGCAAAGAGAGTTCACTGAGGATAAATAAATGGGTGTTTGCCTGTTATTTCTCCAGTTACACTCAATTTTATACTAATCAATAATAGAAAAATAATTAGTCTTCCGTAATACAAACACATTTCCAAAGTTATATCCTTTTGTTAGTTACTTTATTTCTTTTCTGTCTCCAAACACTTATGCTGAAATTAATTTAGGATTCTCAGCTAGTGATATGGGATGTACCTACAGGATGTTCTAATTGCATCTGAGTTTTGCAATGAATTACTGTTATCTTTGCTATCTGCTGATCCTAAATAATCTCATTCAGTCTAAGTTATGACCATTTTCATATATCTGATTTCAGAAAAATAAAGATAATAAATATAGAATGACAACACAATGCCACAGTTTTTCCTCCCCAGAAATTACAAGTCGTACAGGAGAGTCTGTACTCTGAGATTTTCAGACTGATTTTACAACTAAAGCACTTCGGTAGGTCTCTAAATTTCAGGGCACTTAACTGAACTAGTAATCTTTTTGAGGTCGGCCATTCACTAGCTAATATATGTAATTCTGCCATGACACAGAGCAGTTTAAACAGACATATGTAACCAAAAACACTTAACAAATCAAGTAGGAATAAATGTTTTTGAAATTTCAGGAGTTTCCTGGACAAATAACATGACACTGAAGATCAGTGGCATATCTGCAAAGTACTCTAAGAATTATGTATAACCTATATAGTATGTACACAGCCTCTATGTACAAATCATTCACTTCAGGACAATTGAACAACAAGACAGTTAAAGACAATAGAAATCTAGAAGCAAGACAAAGTGTTAACAAGAAAATGTATAAGAAGGAAAGAAACATTACTACTACTACAGGTAATCTGTTGCATGTTATGCAATAATTTCTGATAAATAAACAATAAAAAATTCTTCCATGATGTGTTAAATCTTCTCAAATATTCCTTCTGTGGCCACAATGAAAGTCACTTAAACAATCTGCATAACATATATCAGAAAACTCTGTTAGGACTCAGGAATTAGCCTGCTGTTTCAGGTGTTCGATGTTCACAACTTCTCTGAACATCTGCTCTTATCAGCGGCTAGAAGGATGTCTTAATTCGTTTTCCCTCTCTCATATGATCATTCTGTCTAGTGAATAAAAAAGACAAACAACAACAACAAAAATAAAGATTGTTGAAAATTAAAAAAAAAAAATGCTGAGTAACCACTTTAATATTTGCTACATTTTCTTACTTGGACTCAATTCAAAGTCTCTAAAGATTTCAGCTTTGTGTTGTTGTTGTTGATGCTGTTGTTTTTGCCATTGTTTTGTTTAGTCAGTGGAAATGCAAATAAATACAGTTTGGTTTACGCTGAT